>CM061123.1:8230799-8463051 GCA_030770115.1 Daphnia galeata | reverse complement strand
ATTTGTACTGTAAAAAAAAACAGGGGTTTGCACTGTCTGTACTTCTTCCTAAGATTCGTACAAAACATTACATTTTCTATTGTCTTTTACTTCACTTGAAGAAATTCGCCTTTATAGATATAAAGGAACCTTTTAGCTGTAAGCATAAGATAAAAAATGGATAAGGCACAATGCCTAACGATGTCAATCGATCTTTCTTTAGATGAAACTTGAAAGTTTAAAATCATCTAGTGGTGACGTAACTGGTACAACATTAGCATATATTTTGTGGTTAACGATCAGTCATTTAAATAACTTGTGTCATGCGATACAATCCATTAGTTTTGCAATTTTAATAAAATGTGAGTCCAGGATAAAGCTTACATTGCTGGTCACACATAAAGTTCCAAAAAAAGGAGGGGGGAGGGAGGTGAATAATTTTTTCACACCGACAAGGAGAAAAATTCTGTAGGAATGAGCACGAAAGGTGAGATGTGTTTGATAATTCAGGATGACACAAAAACAATATTTCCAAAACTGGTTGGGGGGAGAAGTGAATGACTTTCCCAACGACAATGGGAAAGAGTAGAGATTCTGTTTGATATTACCAGGAAAACAGGTGAATGTGTAATGCACAACGAACAATTGATTGGCAAACTTAACGCAGTTGGGAGAACGAAAGAGATTACGGGAGTCCCTGCAAAAAAAATTAGTAAAGCAAATGTTTTAAAAGGGTATGAAAAATCTTATTAATTAGGATAGGGATTTTACCTGAGAAGAAGTTCGCGAGTCTCGGATTTTTGAGACTTTCTTTCTTGTGGGACTTTTAAGACTTAGTAGAGTAGAGAGAAGAGAAAAACTGGACGGAGCTGTCCATCAGCAAAGAAGTGGATAACTGAAGACAACAGGCTCTTTGTCCCTTCTTGAAAATACCAATCAAGAAGGGACTTTTAAGTTGTTTACCTCTAAAATGACAGTAAACATCAATGAAATTTGCAACAGAGTCACTTGGACCCGACACACTCGTACACCTAGTTAGTTGGATTCCCTTCATAAACCCCTTTCGGAGCCAACTCGACAACGGTTATTTGCTGAATCCCCCACATTTTAGAATCGAACTCGTATCCTAAACTTTGTACTGAGTCCCAGTTTTTCATTTTTTCAATTTAAAAAAATTAATTTTAAGGCCTTAACGGAGAAAATAAAAAACTACCCAGTACTAAACTGGCTAAATATATTTTAAAATTTGTTGGTGTAGTGTTGGTTTGAAGACCCAGAAGGAATCTAGTTAAAGTTGGCAAATAACTTTTCGAAGACGATATGAAATATTTTATATCCTTTATGTTTAAAATGAGCTTCACTCCACAACAGAGTGAGAGTCCCACCTAAATATCCTAGTTATAGATATAACCCACCAACGAGTATTTTCTACTTGAATTAATTTCATGATAAAATTTTTTCTGTATACCAAGGCCAAAGAATAATATTTTTGTTCACCCTTAGATATGAAGTTCTAGAGGAACACTCTTATACTCTAGAAGTTATGGGCATAAAATTACAGATGTTATTTTTTTCTCTTGTTGTGGCATGTGTTAGCCCTTATTTGGATTGATTTTGCCATTTTTCTATTTATTTTTAAGTTGCAATTAAGTAAATTAGTGGTTTATATCATTGGTGATACAATAAATACTGAAATTATGGATTACACGTTGACAAAGGGAGTAGTTGGGATTTTAAAACAATTACATTTCCTGCAAATGATTGACAGTGTTACCCTACCATCCCAAATGGTTTTCTCAGAAGTCCAGAAGACTAGATGATTTTGATTGTACGCCACTAAACTGAAGTTCCATGCCGGCAAGGGCTGCCAGTTCCAAATTTTCTTTATTTGGACAATCCTTCAGAGGTTTTTAGTTCACCCAGTTTTTTCCCGTTCGTAAGTATTATACGACGATTGAAGTCCTTAGCTGGCATAACTGCAAACAAACCTAGAGAAAGGTGAAAAAACGGTGTATAATAACTTAGTAAAATTTCAAGCTGGTGATTGGATATGGAAACGCCAACTACCTTTGGTTTTACCAGATGATAGAGATCTACCAAGTAAGCAGCTTCTTTTATTCTTTGGTTAGCCTGCCAAATTAAATCTCAAATTAAGTAAATCCAGTGGCTCATTCCATCGCCCATTCCTGATACTGTTATTTTTTCAAAGTTGGTGGAAACCACCTAATCGCGAGCGACGCGTCGGGTAAATTTATCTTCTTTGGCAGATCTGTTATTTCCTTCTTCGTTATCAGTAAGCTAACTGCTAGTCGAGATGGAATCTGCCAATCTAATAGAAAAAAAAATAAAGATTACAGATTCAGGCACCGAGTGTTAGAACATGAAATAGCAACCCAAACCGCCTAATAAGAAACCATCCCCCGAAAATCCAAGGCTCAAAAAGGGAGAGGAAGGAATATAGAGGCGAATATTTATATGTTTAATTTAGAAGTTTAATTACCTTTATAGTGTGCATATAAAATTGAAGAACGGCAATATGGTGCCGGGTGTACCGGTGAATCTCACAGTTATGTCCTCTGAGGATCCGTCTTCATTGTTCAAGAAGAATATGGAATTAAGTTTCGCCAGAC
Source organism: Daphnia galeata (assembly GCA_030770115.1). Taxonomy (NCBI): domain Eukaryota; kingdom Metazoa; phylum Arthropoda; class Branchiopoda; order Diplostraca; family Daphniidae; genus Daphnia; species Daphnia galeata. The sequence continues at coordinate 8,460,442 of CM061123.1, read as the reverse complement.
TACAAACAAATTATCTAGTTATTCAATTATTATTGTCTAATGCATGAAAACAAGAGAAATGTGAACAACCTCCTGTTCAAAATGATTGCATATGGATCCTTTGGTAATGATATTTCAATACTCCTATAGAAAACCACAACAGATTTATATAACTTGAGAGCCAGAAAGAGTCGGATCTTGAGAAGTCCTGCCGGTTAAAAAAATGTGTAGTCAAACGTTAAGTAGATTCGGTACTGACGGCTAGCTGAACACCGTGGACACCAAGTGATTTCGTCGATTGATCCAGACATGGTGACTGCTTTCTCGTCCTAGTTTGGAAGACACTGTTTGATAATAAAATCAGCACCAGACCTTTTTTGAATGGTTCCTCTTCTGCCAAAAATTGACGAGCCTTGCCTGTACGAAATCAATAAAATCAGTTCATGCGTGGATCAGAACTACCAAAAAATTATGAATAATAAATTTAAATTTGTTGGTAAGGATTTAGATGAGTTAGAAACGCAACTTTCTTTTGGTTTTAGCCAATCTAGGATCTCCTAAATCAGCAGCTTCGTTTATCTTTTAGTCCGCCTGCAAAATTATACCGACGGCGGTAAAAACCAAAGGGCACGATAATTATAAAATTTTCCAAGTGTTCTGTTGGAGCCAAAATGTAATCAATGGTACGGATAAGGTACGTTCAAAGGGGACTGTTAAAATTGCCACGCTTCGGAGCTTTTTGTTTTTACAAGGGACCGCTTTTAGCTGTTTTATACTTGAGCCTGTCCCAGAAATCCCATTTGTACGTCTTTTGGGGCTCGATCGGGACGAGAATTCCTATCTGGGTTAGGCATAGGGTTGAAATCGGAGTTTTCTGTAACATCAGAGTATGAACGGGATAATCCGTTTTTTTGCAAACGTTAACAATGGCAAGTTTGCCGTTTTCTTTTGGCTGCACGACTCCAGTTATGAAAACGTGTCACAACGAACTTGTCGAAGTTTGGTAAAAAGCTTTCTTCTGGTTTAATTGGTACCTCGTCTACCACAATGTGCACTTTTTTCCCTAATGGCCATTTGTCTTCTTTTTGCAGTTCTTTTTTTTTTTTCATGTAAGTTTAGGGTGTTCCATTTCCGACGAATTTTTGAATTTCAAAGAAAATAACTCTGGATTCGAGTTTTAATATAGTTTAAATAGATACCTGATTTTTTCGTAAATAATAAGATTTAGGGGTAAAACTGACCCAAAAATGCGAAAAAATGAAAAAAATTCAAATTTTTTTGTCATTTTTTTTAAATTTTTTTACATGATAATATAGAGTTAAAAATATTTTGATTATGAGAAAGGGTACCATATAGTATATTCTTGTTTGGATTAAAAAAGGAAATGAATAAATGAGGTGAAATTTTATAAGGATGGGTGAGAAAAAGATTTGAGCCGGTTGTTTATTTTCTTTCAAACCCGTGCAAGACCTTTCGTTTGTGACCGCTAGATGGAAAAATTAACGAACCCCTTCAAAATTTTTAACGCGAATATTTAGCAAATTGATCATTTTTCGAATTTGGGACGATTTCTAAAACACTTATTATTAATTTTTCATGTTTTATCACTGACGAAAGAAAACAAAATTGATAGCCGACATAGGAATCGTCGGTGTTCCGTTCTCTAGCTCAAGTAGTCCATGAATGTGGAAAGGGGTCGAGGATGGTGGCCTCAAGTACAAAGTCTCAGTGGGAGAATATCCCCTTCGGTTTTGCTTTGCCCGACTTTGCCCTTATAAAGAGATTACAAATCGTAAAAATATTTTTCACAACTTTTTTCTCTAGTTACTCTAGCTCTGGTTGTTCCATCCATGCTGTCCATTCCCCTGCTTCCGTTTTCTGTACCACCACTGCAACCACTGCAATCAGAGATATTCTTCTATCCTTGCCTGGTTTTCTGCTAGCAGAGGGTACTGATAGCTCTCCAAAAGCGTAACCATAGTTTCATTTCAACAAAGGCCATTTTATACCCCCATTAATTTTTTAGGCCCTTTATTTCCAAGTAACCATGCTATCCCGTCTTTTCCATTCCTAAAATTTTGGCCGTCACTATAATGTCCCCTATCCTTACCTACGTCCACTCGTCCCATCGGCGATTCATTCTGTTAGAATACCATGGTGATCAAGGTAAGCCCAATCATATTTCTTCCCCAAGTATGGATTCATGACCCGGCCTCGCTGACCCGGCCTGCATGCCCCAGCAATCCAATTTTAATACAGATTATGACAGGATTATCAATCATCCCAGATCCTTCATTCAAAATCTGTGTATGCTTGATAACATTTTTAGATTTTGGTTGCAGTTCATCTTGCATGATCATTCCGAAATTTGCTAACGAGACCGATGTAGGGGCAGACGAGCCGGTAACAGCACCATCCCCAGAACCAAAATTAATTCCCATTTTTTGCATATCATTCATGAAAGCATTAACAGGCTGAGCTTCTTTAAGGGTCTTGAAGTTCTCACTTAGAATAAAATAAACGAATTATTCCAACAATTAGACCCTTAAACACTTATTACTATATGAATAGTAAATATAAAATACATGTGTGCTGAGCTAATTTCAATTCCCCAGGGGCTAGTGATGGAATTGAGTTCTTTTAGTATTCTTTCTTCTATGATAGCTTTTCTTGTAGGTTGAAATTCATTTTCATCAGAAGCCTCTAGCCGCTTAGTGGTAATGGCATTCACAAGAATTTTCACTCCTTTGAGTTCTGAATCCTTGACATTGATAATATATCGAACTCACGTATAACGTTATATATATATATTAGAGAAATATAACGTGCCTCATCTACTATCGATTTACACTCGTAGTCCTGCGGTTCAAATCTTAGATTATGCATTCTCTTTTCAATCTAATTTTTTCTTAACAAGGTTTAAAGGTTCTTTTTAATCTAATTTTATCTTAACAAGGTTTAAAGAATCATGGATAATTATCAAATCTTACCCTATAGCCTTAAAATAAATTTCTTTTAAAGTCATTCACTAAACATGTGGTGTCGCAAAAATCAAAGTGCTATTTTATTTCGGAACACAAACAGACACTGTGGCACAGTGGGTGAAGTCATGAAGTGCCTCAATGGAACCATGCAATAAATTCTATTTTGGGTTCGAATCCAGGTTAAGTTAATTTACGAAATTATTCAAAAATCGCATCAGGGCTGTCCCTAATTTTTAACACAGTCAGTATACCCGTAAAAATATTCTCATTAAATAATGAGTTTAATTTTATGATCAAGTTTATTTACTCATTTATCTTTCACAACTAAAGTGGCGCAGCGGGTATGGTCTTTGACTCCTTGCCCAACGAAGTTTCGTTTTAACAGCTTATGGGTTCAATACCAGGTCAAGTCATTTTACCAAATTATTCAAAAATCACCTCAGGGCTGTCCCGAATTTATAACACAGTCAGTATACCCGTAAAAAATTATCGGCGATTCATCTGGCTAAACTTTATTGTCAGACTTAAGGAAATGATTTTTATGCAGAACGTTTGAATGGATAAGTAAATAAAAATCATTAATATAACAGTTTAATATGTTAGTAAAGATAATCGCCCCGAGTCGAACCTAGCAGCAGTTGCAAACCAATTTCGCATGGCAAGGACCATATCCACTGTACCACTTTAGTTGTCTTTCGGATAGGGGTAAATAAAATTAATAGTAAAATAAAGCTCTTTTTTAAAAGGGAATATTTTTACGGGTATAGTTACTGTGTTATAAATTCGGGACTGCCCTGAGGCGATTTTTGAATAATTCGGTTATTAACCCACTTGCCATTAAAAACGAACATTGTTGGGTATGGACCATACCCACTGTGCCACTTTAGTTGTGTTCTATAAAGGGCTAAATAATTCCGGTTATAAAATAAAGCTTTTTATTTAAGGGAATAATTTTACGGGCATACTTACTGTGTTATAAATTCGGGACAGCCCTGAGGCAATTTTTGAATAATTTCGTAAAATGTCTTTATCCGGAGTTGAACCCTATAGCAGTTAAAAGTGAATTTCGTGAGGTATCGCCTTTAGCCCATTACCCGTAGTGTGCCATTTTACTTGTCTGTTATTTAGTGGTAAATAATCCTGGTCCTAAAATAAACCTCTTTATTTAAGGTGAATAATTTTACGGGTATACTGACTGTGTTATAAATTCGGGACAGCCCTGTGGCGATTTTCAACAAATTTCAAAATGTTTCTCCATTTGGAGTGGAACGAAGAACACCAAATGTAAAAGATACAATTATAAGACTATTCCCACTATGCAAAAAAAATGTTTTATTATTGAGCTCATCTTTTATTAAAAATGAATGAATTTAAAAAGGAAATTAAAGGAGAATCGAAGTAAATATTCATTAAACTACCTTCAGAAAAATAAACCTAAAAGAAAAATAGTATTTTGTAGATTTTAAACATGCAAATTCTTTGACACTTCTACTACTGCCATCTGGTAAACTGGTGAACTTTTATTTTTCCCGTTTTTGTGTATAAGGATGTCCCGAATTCGTGTTATGGGTTTTTATTCCCAGCAAGCTTCTTTCTGAATTATTCAGTGAATTTGATGACTTTAATTAGTTTTTTTATGTGTAATCAAGAGAATTTGCCGGGTTCTTTGATTTAAGTTGATACAGTGTGAAATAGCTAATAAATTTGTTATTTCAGACATATTTCGACCCACCAAAATCTTGGTTTTTTTCTAAGTCTTTTTTGTAGTTTTCTTTTTTATATTTTAGGAAAACTTCATATAAATACATCAAACTAGTTGCATAAACACATAGAAAAGAGTAAATCCTTTCTATTTTTATTATTTTACCGCACAAAATTAGCTTAATTGTCCTTTTATTCAAAAAAAGTTTATTTCGTCCCGAATTAGAAATGATCAGGCCTGTCCAGAATTAGGAACTTTATCCTAGTCTTATGGGAATTTTTTTCCGCTAGGTTCTCTTAGTGTCTAAAGACTGGCCCTAAGCTTTATGCAAATCAGAAACCGGTTAACCGACTCCGAACGTTTAAAAACAATTAAATGCACACCTCTGATTTGCGCAAAAAACCTGTCCGATGCATAATCCTGCATCGGATCTATTGGATTCCATTTAGGACTCTCGGAAGGCAACACCTTTGCAACTAAGTTTCCTTTTAAGTTTTAAACAAAAATTATATTTAAAACTTTATTTATCCGAAATTCGGCTAAACAGATCGATGCAGAGAAGATATTGAGAGATAATTTCATGGTATACCAGCCTTCTATTTTTAAGCCAAGTATTTCATGCATAAAGTTTCGGATCGTTGTTTTCTATTACGCATACAAAAAAACACCATTTACGCAAATTATTTTCCATATCATGATTTTCCCTCCTCCTTACTACGATAGGCAATACTGGCACGTGGGAAGATATTTTTGTTTTAACTTTTAACGTAGAGTTAAAGCATCCGGCATTCCGGTGTTATTTCTGCATTTGAGGTAATTAGTTTTAAGAGCAGTAGGCGTTTTTTTTCAAAAATTGTTAACGAGATAGAAACTGGAAATTGTTTTTTGGGTAGTTTCGGACCGAAAATCATAAAAAAAAATAAAATAATAGAAACTTTGAATGTACATAAATATAGTAAAAATTATGGAAATTCCATCCGGATGATAAATGAATGATGAATGATAAATGAACGAATGATAAATGGGATTTTAATTGAATTTTAATATTTTGTCGAATGCGACAGTTACCAATTTTCTATATATTTAAAGGCTATTAATCTAGCCAAAGCATGCGTGTTTTTATTTGTAGATTAATACAAATATGAAAAATTTCCAATCTTAAATCCAAATTAACAATAAAGGGTCCTTATGTGTTCGTATGTATGTGTATATGTATGTGTCTTCGGGATCCAAAAAATTTAGTTTTTGAAATTAGCAATACTTTGTTTGAAGTATTTACTGGTGATTCGGCGACTGTCTCTCAACTTGCTAAGCGGTATGTCTATTTAACGCACAAACCTTGTTGACGACTTTGTCAAAGAATTACTGCTGATTTCTGTTAGCCGGACAGCTGGACGGTTGTTGTGCTGGACCTTATCTTATTATTTTTCAAAAATAGTTTTTTGGGATAATGGCAATTTTTAAAATAAATTTTTTAAAATTTTTTAGGTCAGTATGGTGATCAGCTTGACAAAATTTATGATATAATAGGCTCTGTTCACGACAGAGGCGTGTTTTAAATTTCACGCCCGTTCGTCATTTGTTTATTTTCATTTTTGTCTCGCCGGAAGGCAAGACAAGTAAAAACTTGTTTTTTCCCCCTTACCCCTTTACATTTTCATAGGTGGCGCTTTGCTCACCCCCTCCCCGCGCCCTTTCCTATTGTCCTTATGTCCCTCTACCTCTAATTTTGAGGCCAGTCTGGCCACAGTAGTCCTTGGAATTGGTCAGTCTCTTCGTTCGTCATTTTTGATGCCTCGTGCAGAATTATTGTGCTTCTTGATTCTGAAACCATCCATCCTACTTTATTATGAACCATTTTATTTTTTTACAATACAATTCAATGTGGCGATTGCAAAAAGTTGTCGAACAAAATTGTGTTAAAGTTTTCTCAGCAACAGGCTGACAACACATATTTGATGCATACAATTTGAGAAGTTTAGTAAAATTACGGGGAAATTTATTATGATATTGGGTGATAAAAGTTATATCGTTAAACGGTTTGCGCGATATATCATATGTATACTGCAACAAAACCTTAGAGAAAAGAAATTAAAATTTTGATCTTACGAATTTATTGTTTAGTTTGAAAATGTTACATGTTTATGGGTGAGGGATACCAAAATTTTTAAATGGTTTTGTCCGTCTATAATCTTTTGGGCTCATTTCTGTTTGGGACCCATTGCTTTCCCGCTGTGGAATAATAAATGGAACGAAGGCTATTTCAAAAGAAATATTTGCACTTCATTTTTGTTTAACCGATTTTAAATGGTGTTAAACTGATATAATTCCCATTATCTGTTTTGAAAACGACTATTTCGTCAACTTCTCACTAGTTTGCGTGAACTAAGTTACAACTGCAGATTATTTCTAGGCAACTTGACAAATATTTTATTTCTTGATTTGTAAAAATTGAATCAATTTTCAAGTGATTTTTATCTCAGAGATAATATTTTCAATTGATTTCCCGATGGGGAATAATCAATGAATAAAAATACGCATTTAGAAATAGAAGTGGGACTGGCCCTTCCATTTCACATTTTCAAAGTGTAAATCAAATGTTGCTCCGATTCACCCTATTCGGAAATTGGGGAAAAGTTTTTAAAAACGAAATAGTTTTTTAAATTGAATAAGAACAGTGTCAAAGGCACTTTGAAAGACCTTATTTTTCCGTACGTTATTGACTTCCTGTTTGACCAGGAACTTTTCCGACAGGCAGGACTTGTGAGGATCTGCTTCCTACTGACTGAAAAGGTATTTCTTGTATTTTTTATAACTGTTGCGAATTTCCAAAACGGTTGACTTCTCTGTTTGTCGTCATAGACGTTTTTTTTTTCAATTCGCTCGTTCTCTTAAATTTGACGCTTAGTTTTTCTCGCAAACTGTTGTAAAGGAATATGGGTGCATCACTGGCAAAGGGGGCAATGAAACACACAAAGAGAATAAAATCATCAGACTATGTGCCACGCCCGACACAACAGTGAAGTTCTTTGACTTTATTCGCAAGAAACTGAAAGAGGTCTTAACTGTTTCAAGCAAGTTTCGGCTATCCCCCGCCATTGTGCGCATTAGTCGACTAGCCGCACGACTTTTGGCTAGTGTGAATACGAAGCAACGAGGAAAAGGTATATTGAGATATTTTGTTCCCAACTTTGAATCTACATTTGATTTAAGAATTGTAGATCCCCACCCGATCTGAGGTACGCGTCATTTGGAACAAGCAGAAGGCAGAAAAGCTGAAAATGAATAATTTACCTGCGTCACCCGCGATACCCGGTGACCTTTCCCCGAACCCGTTCATACAAGTTAGAGTTTCGGGTTCCGGCCATTTTATCAGCCGCTACATATACCACATTTGTGGAATTACTCTGCAGGCCGACCAAGGCAAGAAGAAAGCTGCTGACTTGGCAGATCCCACGGCTAAAACCAAAGGAAGGTGGTGTTTCTACCTCATCCATGGATCCATGTCGTTGCCCAGCTTTAAATTTTAGTTTTTTTGTAATTTTCACCTAACTTTTTATTTGAATGCAGCTTGGAACTTTCTTCGTCGCATGATGAGTGCTGCCACTTGCGCATTGCAAAAGTACCGAAAATCCATTCTTAAAAAGAAAAAAAACGCAGTGTTCCGTCATCTTCCCTGTTGGCCTTCGTCTCTTCAATTCTCTCATATCTCTCATTCAGCCAGGTGTTACCAATTTAGCTCAACACTGGGTGAGTTGCCGTTTGCGCACGCGTGCGCTTTACTTTACTGGGTTAGAATCGATCAAATTCAAGGTTTTCTTTTTTTATCCCCTCTCTGTGCTACATTTAATGTATTTTTTACAGGGATAATATCTCATTCTATACTATCCTTCCCCCCTAACACTTTCTTCTCAGGCTCTCAACCTTACCCACCAATTCATATTTCATGTATGAAATTCGTCCGAAACCAATAAGAAAAAGAATTATTCAAAGCGAATGTTGCTTAGATAGGAATGTCGAGCTTAAGTTTTGAATGAAGCGAATTCAGAGACTCAGAGGTGGAAAAGAAACGTTACTTTGGTGAAAGGCCACACCCCCGAAGATGACATTTTTGGGCCATTGAGGGAGATTTGGAATTTAGGCTGAATGAATTTGCAGGGAAAAGGAATGTTGTGTTAGATTGATTATCATACAAAAACTATGACCCATAGACTATTCCGAAGGGAATAGAGAAGAAACTCAATTTCCTTCCCCTTAATTTGGAGAATAGAAATTAAGGTAGCAATTGCAATGGCAGTTGTTGCAAAGGTTGGAGGTTGTCATTTCTCAGTATGACTTACACTCGATTTAAACACGTTATGTAAATGTAAGCTCTCGAGTATCTTTTCCTCTGATGTTGAATGGGGACAAACAACAGTTTCTGTATCCTTTTGATGAAAAAAGACCAGTAAGAAGAGTCCTCCATTGTGCTCAAGTTAACTGTATGCAATGCCTTGATATAAAATGATATTATTAACTTTCTCCTTTTTGCTTCCTGCATCCCTCGCTCCGTTTCTTGTTGAGAATATTTGGCCTGCTCTCTTCATTTCAAGTGAGAAGAAAATGCGGTGCTGTTCCGACGATGTTGACGTACTTTTCCGTTACTTTCCAGACAGACTAGATTGAAAGTATCTGTAGTAGTATTGTATTGTATTGTATTGTTACATTTCTATAGCACATTATCCATACTTAACGATCTAATGACGCATAAATTTGGGTCACAATGATTTGGTTAGGGTCATCAAGCATAAGCGTTAGCAAAAAGATGTGTCTTGAGTTTCAGTATAAATTGTTGCTGGTCAGTCTCAGACCTTACAGAGAGAGGCAGTGCATTCCAAACAGAGGGAGCAGCACAAGTAAAAGATCTCCCTCCGTCTTTTCTGAATTTAAAAGATGGGACAACAATAGTACGAGTACGAGAGTGAATGGATCTTAAATCACGTTTGGTTTCGTAGAGTTTGACATGGCTTGACAAGTAAGGAGGGGCAGTGTTATTAAGGCATCGAAAAGTCATGAGAACTGTTTTAAATAGAACACGCTCCTCGACTGGTAACCAATGCAAGAGTCATAGATGTTCCGATATATGCTGGTATTTGCCAACACCAACAATCAGCCTAGCAGCCGCATTCTGGACCCGTTGAAGTTTCATCAAAAGGGACTTGGGTAAGCCAAATATTAGCGAGTTAGCATAGTCAATTCTGCTCAGAACAAGGGCATGTACAAGCGACTTCACAGACCTTACATCAAGATATTTTTCTAATTCTTTTGCACGCACTGTTGATTTAAGGAACCATAGAAAGGGCACTATCAAACAAAACACCAATGTTGCGTGCTTGAACTGAGGGAGGAAGAGTCACATCGCCTACCACTAACGGAGGATTCACTAGCTCGGAGGAATGACGTTGAGGGACAGCGTAGAGTAAGAGGCTTTTTTCCAATGTTCAGCTTTTTTTTAAAATATACATACATACATTACACGGTTGTCGATAAACCAATCTTCAGTGTCAGCAGCGCAGTCAGCAAGTGAGCCGAGAGCCACAGACTGGCTATGTGGATCCATGTTGAAATGAACGTACTCCTGGGTTTCGTCAGAAAACTGCTTAACACTGACTCCATGTCTCGAAACGATGGCTGGAACAGGGCTGGTGTAGACGGAAAAAAGAGACGGGCCAAGCACAGATCCCTGCGGAACACCGAAAGAAAGTGGAGTGGGCAACGATGTGACCCCCAGAGCCTTAACTGATTGTGTACGGTCCGATAGATAGGACTGGAACCATCCTAACGCAGAACCAGTGACACCAAAAGTACAGGCTACTCTTCAATAGTTCCTGATAATCGACAGTGTCAAGCGTGGCACTGAGATCCAGAAGCAGGAGTTCGCTGCCCATATCAGTATCAGCCGTAGTCAGTAAATCATTCTGGAGGGCCAGGAGAGCAATCTCAGTTGAATAATTAATTCGATGGGCATGCTGACTAGGCGGCAGAAATTGGAAGTCCTCAATGTGAGAAGTTATTTGCTTCAGCACCACCCTTGGAGATAAATGGAAGACCAGACACCGGGCGGTAGTTTGAGAAGTCTTGCGGATCCAGAGTTGATTTCTTAATGAGTGGAGTTATCACTGCATGTACAATACAATAGTAGTAGTAGGAGTTCACTGCTATTAGAGTTCAATATGTGAAATAATTGTTTTGCTATATCCCGGCAATTGGTTTTCGGACGAAAGAAATGAGGATTGAAGAAAATCCCCTGTATTTTCTTGGGGTATGTTGGATTAAAGTTGATATTTAGTTTCTCTCGCAAGCTGTTGTATAGGAATATGGGTGCATCACTGGCCAAGGAGGCAATGAAACTCACATACGCAATCGTTTTGAAGAGGAGGTATTTTTCTTCTTGTTGTGTAGTAAGATATAATGCTAAAATTACTTTTTTAATTTTTTTTTTCAGTATCACGAATCCGCGTTGCACCTTATTATGGTCCCATCCTCGGAGAAAAAAATCATTAGACTATGTGCCACGCCCGACACAACAGTGAAGTTCGTTGACTTTATTCACAAGAAACTGAAAGAGGTACTCGTAATCTTCTGGCACAATGCTTTATGATGCAATATGGTTGGCATGTTGAGTTCCTTGGATTACAAATATCATTCCTTGTCCCGTAGATAAGTTGGCAAATTTTTGAGCTATTCCCAAATTTTACTTGAAGACAAAACCGATGGGGGGGGGGGGGGGTGATAATGACTACCCCGACACTGGCTACCCCGACAGTGGCAATCTCCCGTTCCGAGGCCATATGCTTCTATCGCAAAAGGCACTTTATAGTATGTGGTACTGCGACTTACGTCAATATTTGTAAATCTATAAGAAATCACAGCGTTGGAATATTCAAATAATTTGGTTGCAATCACAAAATAAATGGTAAATCAGAAAATTCCCGATTTTGGGGTATGGTCGAGTTCCAAAACATGTGCAGGAACAACCTAGCTTATTACATGGTACAAAATTTAATTTTTACATGTTACAAACAGTCAGGCCTATAATATAGAGTCATGCCGCATGACAGTCTCAATAAAAATTGACGGATAATGGAATTTAAAAGTCTTGCGTGGGTGAACAATGCAAATCCATTCGCTTTTTATCACTAAGGGGATGCAGGAACGTCACCATAGAACTAAAATGGCCCTCAAGAACCCAAGTTAAACTGGATTGCGTCACATATCTCTCTTGGAGTGCTTAGCTGAAATCACTCAAAATGCGATCGATCAGATTTATCCCTTCCAAAATATTCTTTGACGACCCTCTAAATGCTCGATGATACAGTCTAAAAAAGTGGTGCTCTACGAAAGTCTGTGCTGCTTTGCCCTAATGTGACAAATATGGAACTAAATATGTTTGAGAAGCAAATATTAGAGAAAATTGATCTTTTGAGTTTACTTTCACCGGGAAAAGTCTATGCTCCTTGAAATAAAAAACGCTGAATTAGAATATTTTAACAATGCCAAAACATTCAATGGAATCAATAGACTAATACTTTTGTTGGTGTTGTCCCTTTTATTAAGACATTTGGATATAATCTCAAGAAACAATTTTTTGAAGGATTTTTTATTTTGATGTTGCATTGATTGCTGAGTTTTTTTGCAAATCTGGAATACTTGAGTATTTATAGATGTACGGCAAACCAATGTACTGAAAACCAGAAAGAGAAGCCCGTATTAGAAATTCTAAAAATACTAGGTATTTGTGATTACTTTACAATTTCGTCTGAAAACCTTATTGCGCTTTTATTTTCTCCTGCACCTTCTTAGCTATACATTTTTCGATGCGAGGCCCTTGCTGACAATGTATTGCAAAGACTTGCAAAACATCTCCATTCCTTCCAAAACCTAGAGTATCTGCAACTATCGGAATGTAATTCAATTACTAAGAACGGAGTTGACTATTTTCTGCAAGAATTCTACCCATTGAAGAAAATCGAGCTGCATGGGAATCGCGGAATTACGATTGAAGATATCAACGATTGCAACGATAACGCAGTTTGGATTTTAAAACATTGGCAATAGGGTCGTTGCAAAAATAAGGGATTGATTTTAAATCAATATAGGTATACTCAGTTTTTCACGCTGATTCGCGTGGTATTTTTTATTTTTTTTTAAATGCACCTGAGTGTGTGATATTTCAATTTAAAGTTGGAAAAAGCCCCTCCCACTTTGAAACGGACCCTCCACCATTTTTTGTGGGCGTTGCTTAATTTTCTCAATTTTCAGACGACGTTTCGGAAAAATCAAGTCCCTTTGTTTTTGTTACCATGACAACAAACGGACTTTTTTTGTTACTTGTTTTTGTTACCATGACAACAAAAACAAACGGACTGATTTTTCCGAAACGTCGTCTGAAAATTGAGAAAATTAAGCACCGCCCACAAAAAATGGTGGAGGGTCCGTTTCAAAGTGGGAGGGGCTTTTTCCAACTTTAAATTGAAATATCACACACTCAGGTGCATTTAAAAAAAAAATAAAAAACACCACGCGAATCAGCGTGAAAAACTGAGTATACCTATATTGATTTAAAATCAATCCCTTATTTTTGCAACGACCCTATTAAATTTTCGTTTCTCTTGCTGTGTTAGTCATCAAACAGTGTGTTTAGGTGGGACAAAATCATCTGGGCTGACATGTTGCTCTATCTGATTAGTTTGTTAAATATACTTTCCTTCCGTTTCCCTCTTCAAGTCTGGAAATTAAATACAGCCGAAAATGAACGATTTAATAAGAAAATTATTTAATGTACATTTTTCAATCACACGAACAGCAGCATTATTGAATTAAGAACCGAATATCTTAATCATTCGATTTTAACGGATTTTAAACTATTCTGACCGAAATGGACGAAACGATTTGGATATGATGGAGGATGGACACTAGGGTGTCTCATTTTTGCAATTTTTGTAAATTTCTGACGTCACTTGGGATTGGGGTTAGGTTCATGGCAATGAGTAAACGTATCAAAAATTTTCATTCTAAAATCTAATTTACCATTCACGCCATGTGATTTAAAAAAGAGATTTTGTTTTTTTAAATGTTATTTGGGACGCTTGGGTATTTTTATTCATTTTTTTAATCGTCACTTACACTACTTATTGTGTACTATTATACTTATATTTCAGCCAAAATTGGACACTCATTATCGAAAACAAAATTTAGCCTTTTCAATTTAATTTTCAAAACTGTTAGGAGGCTATTCGAAATGATACATTGACTATTAGTCCGAGAGCCAATGCCAAAAGTTTTCTTTTTTCTTCCGAGGAAGGTTTCGGTAGATTTTTTGAATCGTGAGTCGATGATAGTTACGGGAAGCCCGGTCTGGCTCGGCCCCGAGGGGTCGTTCAAACGTGAAACGTCGTGCAAGTAGTCGTGAAAAACGGAGTTCGTCAAATATGGTATTTTTACATCCGGACAGACAGACAGACAGATACACACACAGACTCCGCCCCCTAAATTCTTTTTTAATATGTGGATTAATTATTCAAATTTCCAAAATATAAACTGTATTTCCTCGCATAATCACGTGAAAATGTTGTGAAAACATTTCATTGCTTATTGTTTAAACCGCATCTAAAATATGATTTTGAGCGTCCCTTTTTCACAGCTCAGCGCGGTTCCGTGTTTAACACGACAGTACGTATTTGAAATAGTAAACTTCAGTATTTCGGAGGAGGGTTTTATACAGATTTACTAGCATTCATATAAACAAAGTTCATGTAAAAAACTGCTTGTTGGAATTTGTTCTAGATTATTTGCTATTTTTAACTCCACCATTTTGCAAAACCGCCCTTCATTTTTAATTTGACATCTCTAAGACTTTTGTCCGATTATTATTCATATTTGGCACACGTAAAGCAAAGAAAACAAAGAAATACAGCAAAAAATTACCCGAAGAGGTCTTTTGTAATATAGACCATTTCAAATCCAAAGGTATTCGTAGAGACAAACCTAACGGCAACGCCGAATAAAATGAGTTGGAAATCGTTTCAAATGGGTATCTTATTACAAGATCGTCAATATCTCAGCGAATAATTGAACAAAAAAAATCCTTTTGGATTCCAATAGAGGAAGACCTAAGGAACATTTTGTATCAATTTGTTTTTTCATTCAACGTATTGGCTGAGAAAGACGATGGAGGGGTTAATTCTAATTTTCCTGATTTCTACAGCTGTTTTTCCAAAGAAACAGCTTTTCACAAATTCCGTTCACAATCGGACAACGATCAGCATCTTTATCCAACCTTATTGCTATGCGTTTCATGTTTGGAATTACTAGTATATTTTTTTACTTACATGCACTTTGAATCTCAGACTGTAAAAAAATAACATTTGCATTTCCTCCTAAGCTGGAACCGAATTATCAGAATCAATTCAAAGTTTTATATATCTATAGAAAAAATATTTTTATTATATCATTTTATTATATGATTATATTATTATTATATATTTTATTATGTTATATTATATTATATATTATATTTTATTTTATATTTTTATTATATTATTTATATTTTATTATTTTTATTTATATTTATATATCTGTAAGAATGATATCTGTAGTTTTTCAGGAAATTCCCATCACTCGTTATCATTAAAGATTTCTTTATTGCAAAGGATCAGTTGCTGCTGCCGAAATATTTATATTTCTAACTGAAAAGGTTTTTACAACACTGCTTGGCACTCCAACAGCACATTCTTTCAAAAAGACAGAGCCGTTACCAAACAGAAGTTCTGGATTTTTGGTTTTCTGATTGCCTCATTTAGATGTGTTGAAGGGCGGGCTGAGGCTTGCTACACATGCATGTAGTTTTTGTAGAAGTTTGCCATGCTAGCTCCTTTAATTCAGCGATCTATCCAGATCTACTATTTGACGTAGCAATCGAAGGGATGTTTAAGGCGGAAGAAGATTTGGTAGTTCTCGTTTAAGTTCCTGTTATAAGATTAGGCCAATATTTCAAAAGTTTTCAATTTATAAAAACTTTGAGAATGCGCGTGAATTCCGTACTTCAAGCTTGTCCTTGAATGTATCTCCGATTTTCATTGGCATCCCACCCAAGTAGAACAAGTTATCTTGTGGCTATCAGTGATATTCTAATATCTATTTTTAAAAAGATATCTATTATGAGCAATATATGCAATGGTGAAATGTCATGTCTACAATTCATCTTTCTAAGATATTTTGAACAATTTATTCACCCACTACTACCCACCACTCCGAACACTCACTCTCACTACTCCACCACGCGAAATGTCATGTCTACAATTCATCTTTCTAAGATATTTAACAATTTATTCACCCACTACTACCCACCACTCCGAACACTCTAGCACATTTCCCATAACTTTTTGTTAGGTGCGTATTCTGATGATGGATCATCTGACCTTTGAATGGGCAGCCCAAACCTGCTAAACACTACACCAATACAGTATATTACAACAAGAAAATAAAAAGAAACATTTTTCAATTGTTCTCGTGATTCCGATGAATTCTTTTTTGTTCGACGATGAAAATGTTTCGTCTTAAGATGACGAAACTATTTCATCTGAAGATATCATTGATACATTGAGACACCCTAGTGTCCATCCTCCATCATATCCAAATCGTATCGTCCATTTCGGTCAGAATAGTTTAAAATCCGTTAAAATCGAATGATTAAGATATTCGGTTCTTAAATCAATAATGCTGCTGTTCGTGTGATTGATAAATGTACATTAAATAATTTTCTTATTAAATCGTTCATTTTCGGCTGTATTTAATTTCAAGATTTGAAGAGGGAAACGGAAAGAAAGTATATTTATATGAGAAACTGATCAGAGAGCAACATGTCAGCCCAGATGATTTTTGCCCCACCTAAACACACTGTTCAATGACTAACACAGCAAGAGAAACGAAAATTTAATTGCCAATGTTTTAAAATCCAAACTGCGTTATCGTTGCAATCGTTGATATCTTCACTCGTAATTCCGCGATTCCCATGAAGCTCGATTTTCTTTAATGGGTAGAATTCTTGCAGAAAATAGTCAACTCCGTTCTTAGTAATTATATTACATTCCCATAGTTCCAGATACTCTAGGTTACGGAAGGAATGGAGATGATTTGCAAGTCTTTGCAATACATTGTCAGCAAGAGCATCGCATCGAAAAAGGTATAACTAAGAAAAGACAGGAGAAAAACAAAAGCGCAATAAAGTTTTCAGACGACATCGTAAAGAAATACGTAGTATTTTTAGAGTTTCTAATACGGACTTCTCTTTCTGGTTTTCAGTAGATTGGTTTGCCGTACATCTATAAATACTCAAGTATTCCGGATTTGCAAAAAAACTCAGCAATCAATGCAACATCAAAATAAAAAAATCCTTTAAAAAATTGTTTCTTGAGATTGCTAATGTGTTAGTAGTTCAGCGTTTTTGATTTCAAGGAGCATGGACTTTTCTCGGTGAAAGTAAACTCAAAAGATCAGTTTTCTCTAATATATGCTTCTCAAACATATTTAGTTCCATATTTGTCACATTAGGGCAAAGCAGCACAGACTTTCGTAGAGTACCACTTTTGTAGACTGTATCATCGAGCATATAGAGGGTCGTCAAAGAATATTTTGGAAGGGATAAATTCTGATCCATCGCATTTTGAGTGATTTCAGCCAAGCACTCCAAGAGAGATATGTGACGCAATCCACTTTAACTTGGGTTCTTGAGAGCCATTTTAGTTCTATTGGTTGTGACGTTCCTGCATCCCCTTAGTGATAAAAAGCGAATGGATTTGCATTTTCCATCCACGCAAGACTTTTGAACTCCATTATCCGTCAATTTTCATTGAGACAGTCATGCGGCATGACTGTATGCTATAGGCCTGACTGTTTGTAACATGTAATTAAATTTTGTACCATGTAATAAGCTAGGTTGTTCCTGCACATGTTTTGGAACTCGACCATACCTCATGATCGGGAATTTTGTGATTTACCATTTATTTTGTGATTGCAACCAAATTATTTGAATATTCCAACGCTGTGATTTCTCATAGATTTACAAATATTGACGTAAGTCGCAGTACCACATACCAAAAAGTGCCTTTTGCGATAGACGCAAACGGCGTAGAAACGGGAGGTAGCCACTGTCGGGTAGCCAGTGTCGGCCTTATGGGTAGCCAGTGTTGGGTAGCCAGTGTCAGGGTAGCCATTGTCGCCCCCCCCCAGGTAGCCAGTGTCACAGGTAGCAGGTGTCGATTTCCCATACAGTCCCAGCTGAAGTTAATCAATACCTTCGTTTCAATCGGTTTTTGTAAATTTATGAATAGCTCAAAAATTTGCCAACTTATCTACGGGACATGGAACGATATTTGTAATCCAAGGAACTCAACATGCCAACCATATTGCCCCATATAGCATTTTGCCAGAAGATTACGAGTACCTCTTTCAGTTTCTTGTGAATAAAGTCAACGAACTTCACTGTTGTGTCGGGCGTGGCACATAGTCTAATGATTTTATTCTCCGAGGATAAGACCATAATAAGGTGGAACTCGGATTCATGATATTGAAAAAAAAAAGTGCAAAAGAATTAGAAAATATCTTGATGTAAGGTCTGTGAAGTCGCTTGTACATGCTCTTGTTCTGAGCAGAATTGACTATGCTAACTCGCTACTATTTGGCTTACCCAAGTCCTTTTGATGAAACTTCAACGGGTCCAGAATGCGGTTGCTAGGCTGATTGTTGGTGTTGGCAAATACCAGCACATATCTCACCATCTATGGCTCTTGCATTGGTTACCTTTCGAGGAGCGCAATCTATTTAAAACCGCTCTCATGACTTTTTAATGCCTTAATAACACTGCCCCTCCTTACTTGCCAAGCCATGTCAAACTCTACGAACCAAAACGTGATTTAAGATCCATTCACTCTCTGCTCGTATTATTGTTGCCCAATCTTTCAAACTTGGAAAATACGGAAAGAGATCTTTTACTAGTGCTGCTCCATCTGTTTGAAATGCACTCCCTCTCTCTGTAAGGGTTGAGATTGACCAGCAACAATTTAAACTGAAACTCAAGACACATCTTTTTCCTAACGCGTATGCTTGATGATCATCGGAACGATACCACATTTTCTTCTCACTTAATGAGAGCAGGTCAAATATTTTCAACGAGAAAGGGAGCGAGGGATGCAGGAAGCCAAAAGGATAAAGTTAATAATATCATTTTATATCAAGGCATTGCATACAGTTAACTTGAGCATAATGGAGGACTCTTCTTACTGGTCTTTTTTCATCAAAAGGAGACCAACACTGTTGTTTGTACCCATTCAACATCAGAGGAAAAGATTTTCGAGAGTTTACATTTACATAACGTGTTTAAATCGAGTGTAAGTCATACTGAGAAATGACAACCTCCAACCTTTGCAACAGCTGCCAATGCAATCGCTACATTTATTTCTATTCTCCAAATTCAGGGGAGGGGAATTGAGTTTCTTCTTTATTCTCTTCAGAATTTTCAATAGTTCATGGGTCATAGTTGTTGTATAATAATAAATTTAACACAACATTTCTTTTCCCTGCAAACTCATTCAGCCTAAATCCCAAATCTCCCTAAATGGCCAAAAAATGTCATCTTCGGGGATGTGGCCTTTCACCAAAGTAACGTTTTTTTTCTACACTTAGGGTCTCTGACATTCGCTTCATTCAAAACTTAAGCTCCACATTCCTATCTAAGCAACATTCGCTTAAAATAATAATTTTTTCTTATTGGTTGCGGACGAATTTCATACATGAAATATGAATAGGTGGGTCAGGTTGAGAGCCTGAGAAGAAAGTGTTGGGAAGGAGGATTGTATAGAATGAGATATTATCCCTGTAAAAATAAGTTCAAAATAGCACAGAGAGGGGATAAAAAAAAGAAAACCTTGAATTTGATCGGTTTCTAACCCACACGCAGTAAAGCCCACGCGTGTCCGGGAAACAAAATATGTTCTACTAAGCGTTATTGAAAAAAATGTATACGACGACAAAGAGAAAAGAGACGAAGTTAACCGTTTTGTAAATTCGCAACAGTAATGAAAAATACAAGAAATACCTTTTCAGTCAGTAGGAACCAATCTTGACAAGTCCTACCTGTCGGAAAAGTTCCTTGTCAAATGGGAAGTCGATAACGTACGGACACCCAGCAGGAGACGGTGGAGACTAGAAAAAAATAGTTGATAAACAAACGAGGGGTTATAATGACCATGTTTCGACTTGAAAACAATTCATTACCTCTTAAAGAACATCGCATATGTAGTAAAAGCGCGAAATGATAGATTCGGTCGATCCAGACACCAAAACCATTTTCTCATCCGAGTTTAGGAGAAATTTTCCATTAATGGTCACACAGGCTTCAGACTACCATCAAATTTGGTTGTTTTTTGAAAAGTTTAACCCATTTAAAAAAGAGCACTGTACCAAAGACAACAAACTCATTTCAACTTGCGTAGAACCAACAATTTCCTACAGGAAAACAAAATTAATCAAAATAAATAATGAAAGGAATTTAATAAAGTGCTTTTAACACCTTTTCCAATATTTCGCATATCAAAAAGATGTAAGCTCCGACCGAGTATTTTGTCCCAACCACAGTCTCAATGCGTTCCGGAAAATGGGCATCATTCGAAAAGTCAGTCGTTATCTTGTGTGTAAGAGACTAAAAAACAGCATTACTTAGTACTTACACACTAGAATTCTAATTTTCTTTAAAATCTAAAAATTCATACCCTCACTTTAAACCATTTGGATATATAAACTCTCGTTTTCTAACGATGCTTTCAGCTTGCTAAAATGGAAAAAAATAAAATGAAAGACATTAAGTTATGATTCATATGCTAAAATAGAAGAATAACAGGGGAAAAGAAAAGTTACTAACAAAAATAACACCTCGACCGAGGACTGAAATAGAGTCCTTCGAGGAATGAAAAGACAAGTCGCCAATGAAACTTGTGTTTGGCAACATAAACCATCCATTGGCACATAATCGTTAAGTGCAACTTTCTTTCTAACCACTACATATTCCACGAATAACACAACTATCAAGAACTTCGGGAAAAATTGCTTTAATTAAATAGCACTAATTAAACTATAATTAACTAGAAAATACCACCTCACATTCTTTCCGTCAATCCTTAGAAAATGCCACTACAATTGAGTAATCCCACGAATCGGGTAAAAATCATTAAGAAAAGACAATTGCCAGCCTTGACAATAACTGCCATTCCGACTGCCTTCTCAATTTTTTCATCCAAATGATGACATGGTCTGAGGATTTTTCTTCTTTTTCTTCCGTTTTAATGACCATTCAAACATAGATTACTTAAACAAAATCAATTGAACATCCTCTACCTTAGAAGCCAACCTGCCAGAATTCCATCATCTCCCACGACCTAAACATTTTATCTAGCACATAAAAATAAAATACGAATAATACCTGTCGTGTCATTAGTATACGGAAAGTGAGAGTGTGAGTAGACGGTGATTTCGTTTTTAAAAATTTTTCACCAATTTCCGAATAGGGTAAATCGGAGCAACATTTGATGTATACTTTGAAAATGTGAAATGAAAGTGCCAGTCCCACTTTTATTTCTAAATGCGTATTTTTATTCATTGATTATTCCCCATCGGGAAATCAATTGAAAATATTATCTCTGAGATAAATATCACTTGAAAATTGATTCAATTTTTTCAAATCAAGAAATAAAATATTTGTCAAGTTGCCTAAAAATAATCTGCAGTTGTAACTTAGTTCACGCAAACTATTGAGAATTTGACGAAATAGTCGTTTTCAAAACAGATATTGGGAATTAGATCAGTTTATCACCATTTAAAATCGGTTAAACAAAAATGAAGTGCAAATATCTCTTTTGAAATAGCCTTCGTTCCATTTATTATTCCACACCGGGAAATCAATGGAAATCAATGGATTCCAAACAGAATTGAGCCCAAAAGATTATATACGGACAAAACCATTTAAAAATTTTGATATCCCTCACCCATATACATGTAACATTTTCAAACTAAACAATAAATTCGCAAGATCAAAAGTTTAATTTCCTTTCTCTAAGGGTTTGTTGCAGTATACCTGTGATGTATCACGCAAACCGTATAAATATCGTTAAGATATAACTTTTATCACCCCATCTCATAATAAATTTCAACGTTATCTTACTAAACTTCTCAAATTGTATGCATCAAATATGTGTTGTCAGCCTGTTGCCAAGAAAACTTTAACACGATTTTGTTCGACAACTTTGTGCAATCGCCACATTGAATTGTATTTAAAAAAAAAATAAAATGGTTCATAATAAAGTAGGATGGAGGGCTTCAGAATCAAGAAGCACAACAATTCTGCACGAGGCATCAAAAATGACGAACGACGAGACTGACCAATTCCAAGGACTACTGTGGACAGACTGGCCTCAAAATTAGAGGTAGAGGGATATAAAGACAATAGGATAGGGCGCGGGGATTTGTTGAGCAAAGCGCCACCTATGAACATGTAAAGGGGTAAGGGGGAAAAACAAGCTTTTACCTGTCTTGCCTTCCGGCGAGACAAAAATAAAAAAAAACAAGTGACGAACGGGTGTAAAATTCAAACATAGCCTATTATGTCATTGATTATGTCAAAACAATCAATATACTGACTCAAAAAATTTTAAAATTTTATTTTAAAAAATTGCCATCATCCTGAAAACGAAAACGAATCTTTGAATAATAATAAGATAAAGTCCAGCTGTCCGGCACACAGCAATCAGCAGAAATTCTTTGACAAAGTCGTCAACAAGGTTTGTGCGTTAAATAGGCATACCGCTTAGCAAGTTGAGAGACAGTCGCCGAATCACCAGTAAATGCTTCAAACAAAGTATTGCTAATTTATAAAACTAAATTACTTGGATTCCGAAGCACCCATAAGGACCCTTTTTTGTTAATTCGGTGTTAAGATATATTAATTTTTCAAATCTTGGATAATGCAGTTTATTTTGAATTCCAATTTTTTCTTAGCAAGGTTTAAAGGTTCTTTTTAATCTAATTTTATCTTAACAAGGTTTAAAGAATCATGGATAACTATCAAATCTTACCCTGTAGTCTCAAAATAAATTTGTTTAAAAGTCATTCACTAAACATGTGGTGACGCAAAAATGCTATAGACACATGCTATTTTATTTCGTAACATTTACAGTGGTTGAAGTCATGCAGTGCTACGGAAACATACAAAAATTATATTTTGGGTTCAAATCCAAGTTAAGTCAATTTACGAAATTATTCAAAAACTGCCTCAGGGCTGTAACGAATTTATAACACAGCCAGGATACCCGTAAAAATATTTACCTTAAATAATGAGATTTATTTTATCTATATACTTGTTTACCACAGTGGGCACAGTGGGTATGGTCCTTGCCATTCGAAATTGGTTTTCAACTGCTACTAGGTTCGATATTTTTGGTCCTACATGTTTCACCTGAAGTTGAACCCATTAGCTGGTAATAGCAAACTTGTTGGGTATCGACTCTACCCACATGTATTTTATATTGCGGTAAACAAGACTATTTCTTAAATAAACCTCATTATTTAAATGGAATATTTTTACGCCTTTACGGGTATACTGACTTTGTTATAAATTCGGGACAGCCCTGAGGCAATCTTTGAATAATTTAGTAAAATGACTTGACCACGTATTGAACCCATAGTCTGTTAAAACGGAACGTCGTATGGTAAGGACCATAACCACTGTGCCAGTTTAGATGAATTTCAAATTGGGGTAAATAAAATTAATGGTAAAATAAAGCTCTTTATTTAAGGGGAATATTTTTACGGGTATACCGACTGTGTTATAAATTCGGGACAGCCCTTAGGCGATTTTCGAATAATTTTGTTAAATGGTTCCACCCGGTATTGAACCCACTTAAAGTTAAAAGCAAACTTACTAGAGACGGACTTTAACCACTGTGCCACTTTCCTTCCAACAGCTGTGGTAAATAAAAGTGGTGGTAAATAAACCTCTTTATTTAAAAGGAAAACATTTTGCGGGTAACTGACTGTGTAATAAATTCGGGACAGCCCTTAGGCAATCTTTGAATAATTTGGTAAAATGACTTCCCCGGTATCGAACCCACTAGCAGTTGAAAGACAATTTCGTTGAGATGGACTTAACCAACCGTGACACTTTACTTGCTTATGTGGCTGTGGTAAATAAAAGTGGTGGTAAAATAAACCTCTTTATTTAAAAGGAATAAATTTTACGGGTATACTAACTGTGTTATAAATTCGGGACAGCCTGAGGCGATTTTTGAATGATTTTAAAAAATGACTTGACCCGGTATTGAACCCAACAGCAATTAATATGGCACTTCTTTTTATTACAAAATCATTTATTCAGTGTCCCCGGTTCAATTTACAAGTTGCATATGTAAAGCGAGAGAGAAAAAAATTACAAATAATAATAACACATAAACAAAGGAATAACTGGTACAAAAGGAAAACTGAACAAAACAAAAGTAAACAAAATGGCAAAAAGTACAAGAATAAAATAATACACATTGGAGCTGGGTTTTAGGGTTGACAAGGTCAAAGTATTGAAGCCCATAGGCTCTCTATTTCACTGATAGACGGTGTTCTTCCTTCCCTTCTCTCCTTTCGCGTTGCGTAGATGTAGGCAGCCACCAGCGCGAAGGAGGTTCTTGGATTCCGAACAGGTCCAAGTTGTCCTCTGATGAACTCCATATGTATGGTGCTGCAGCCTTGGGTTCTGAGGGTCCACCACTGGTTGGAGAGCCAACCAAAGGGTAGAAATTTACCGACTAGGACAGTGTAGCATAATATGCTCATCGGATTCGGGTTCTTGCTTGCAGAAACAGCAGGTTAAGTCTGTGGTGCTGTCAATCCGATGATCTCTTGCCCTAGTCGGTAGTAGTCGTTGATTGAAGAGGAACATGGTTTCCATGATTTTGGTGTTCTTCAAGGCTGCAGTATTCCTTCATATGGATTTCCAATCCAAATGAGGGTAGAGGAGCTTGGTTTTCCCAGGACCTGTTACTTTTGATATCCAAGTGGCGTAGATGTTCCTGTGCACCATTTGGCTGTTTGGAGAGATCCATCTTCAAGGAGTTGTTTGATCTGGTGCACAGGCTGCTCCAGGTAGAAGGGACGCTCGATGACTGCTACTGGGACGTTGTTTCCCTTGTAGATATTTGGGAGGTGCTTCGGGAGAGAGAAGGCCATCCAATATCGTAGAAGAGAGCTTTCTGGGCTTTCAGGTTCGGTAAGGGCATTAAACAAAGGACGTAGGAATAAGGCTTTGTAAAATAGAGTGGGTTCAGTAAGGGAAAGGCCACCTTCAGGGATTTTTTTTTTAAATACTACACAACGTTGGGGTTTTTCAATTTTTCCTAACCAAATAAATCTTACAATTGCACTTAAAATTTTGGGACATAAATTTGCAGGACATGGAAGAATTTGAGCAATATATATGGTCCTAGAGAGCACTTTCGCCTTCAAATAGTTCACTTTCTGAACTGACGAGATGCATTTTCCCTAAGCTGACCAATTAAGTGGCCATATGCTGTGTCCCACAATCTCGACATCGTTTCCTGGATGGAAGGTGAGAACTTTATACCAAGGAGGGACAAGGTAGGAACGGATTCAAGCCAAGCAAGTGGCCAGCGACTTCTATTCCTCCAGCTTCCCAACCCGAGAGCATTTTTCTTCTGTTTATTCATCCTTGCCTTGGTCCAATTGCAGAATTGGTCAAGGGGACCTCTCCTGCATTAATGTTATCGCTATCTGATGAAACAAAAATAGCGACATCATCAACCATGGCTCTGACAGTGACTTTGGTACCAAATAAATTGATACCATTGAGAACAGTGGAAATTCAAGTAAACAATGGTTCAATATAGATAACAAAGAGGTGCATGGATAGTGGACATCCCTGGCGAACCGAATGAAAATCTGAAATTGTTCCGGCTACCTCAGTTCCATTGAGGATTGACATCTGCGTGACTGAGTACATAGTTGTCAGCCACCTGAATCGGATATCCCATCATGATGGGATATCCGATTCCCTTCATTATTTCACGTGCACTTCCATAATTTTCCATAACACCTCTCTGTTAACCAGGTCGTAAGCTTTTTCTAAGTCAACCCCTATAATGCCTGCTTTCATTCCACCAGAGGAGAAGGAGTGTTGCTCTGGCTTTGACCGATCATCTACATATTGAATGACATCTCTGTACAGGCAGAGATTGTCACTCAGTAAACGACCGGGAACTCCACCTTTCTGGTAATTTCCTATGCTGTCGTGGAGAGAACGTTTGACTCTGTTTGAGAGTACCGATGCCATGAGCTTATAATCTGTGTTCAAAAATGATATTGGACGAAATCCAGATACCTCACAAGCACCATTTGACTTTGGAACCAGACGAATTGCGGCTCGCCCTTGTGATTGAGAAATTGAGTCCCTTTCCAGTACATGCAAAAACATGTCCGGGAAGTGGGGGGCGATCAAATGCCAGAATCAAATATAAAACTCAATTGGGATACCATCCATGCCGAGAGATTTGTTTCTCTTAGTAGCTAGCAGTGCTGTTTTAATTTGTATAGGAGTGATTAATGTTAGAAGGGAATCCAGGTTCTTACAACGATTTTTAATCCCATCTAGAAAAGCCGTTTCAAATTTACTATCAGGAGGAGGCCTATCCTTTAATATCTTCGAGAAATGTTCAACAATGGTCCTATTTACTTCATCCTTGTGTGAGATTTTCTCTCCACTAGGGGAAATTAAAGTGTCAATTGTGCTATTGCGAAAGTTCCCTCGAGTTTTCTTTACATGAAACACAATTGCATCCTCAGCATCAGAACCCTCAAATGAACGTGATCTTACACCGAAACCTTGGAAAAGACTCTCCTCCCAGGACTTCGAGAGAGACTTCAACTCCTTGAAAGCAATCCAATCCAAAGGTTCAGTGTTTACAATTTCCTGGATGCATGTTTGGTAAAACAATTTTGTGTTTCTTATCAGATTTGCTCGATCCTTGCAGTAACTTATCGCTACTCTTTTGACACCTGGCTTAAAAATTTTCTCCTACCAAATTGCACAATCTGTCTCACGAAGAGGATGATGTATTGAACGGTCAATAAATGACTTAATCCTATTTTGAAATACCTCCTCCGATAATACAGAAGTATTTAGTTTCCACATATTAGTTTTGTTGAAACGGCTTCTTTTTACAGTGCCACTAATAAGAATTGTGCATTCTAAAGAGTGGTGATCACTAATGGAAAGATGTCTAAGTTCAATGTTTGCAATGTGCTCAGAATTAGTTCTACTAGTGTATATTCGATCTATTCTACAAGAACCTTTTGAGTGGTGAAAAGAATGTCCAAGATCCCTAGGTCTTAATTTCTTCCACATGTCAACAAGTTCAAGACCAGAGATTAATTCAATAAGTGCTAAATTTTTAGTTCTAGAAGGTGATGTTTTTGACACTGATCTATCTAAGGAATCATCTATACAGTTACAGTCACCTACAATAACTAGTGGTAAGTTAGTTGTGATGGCATAAGCAGGCAGTGTTTTTCGAAGGAAGGAATTTCGCTCTTGTATTGAAATAGTGCCTGAAGGTGCATAGATGTTGATAAAAGTAAATTCTCCTACATCAATGGAAATCAGCCTTCCATCAGGATCTAGGAGTTCACGTGTGAAGTGAACCCTTCTTGATAAGAAATGCTGTCCCAAGCCTTTTCGGCCCAATATTACTCAAAATGTTGTAGTGAGTTCCAAGGACTGAACATTCATGGAATGTCACTTCCTGGAGTCCCACTATATCAAGTTTACCATCCAAACAAAATTTCAATAGAAGACGACGACGTTCGAAAGAGCGAATACCTTAATATTATAGATGCTACCCTAAGATTGTTAATAATTGAGTTTTAGGAGTTTTTCTATGCGGAGGCCCAGAAGAAAATTGTTGAGAGGCATCCGGTTTTTTTTCCTTTCCTAGATTTTCCTTGTACAGTTAAAAAGTTTGCACTAGGGGTGTGTGCCACTCTACTCGGAATTTTACTTTGTGGTATGGGTGGAAAAGAAGATGAAGAAGCAGAATCTGTTTCCATGTTGTCTACTCTTTCCTCAGTATTTTTATTTTGAACCTCTGAGTTTGCAGAATCTTCCCCCGGAGGTGGCGGATTCTCCTGGGCTATCTGCCTTCCACTAGATTGGGTTTCTGGGATAACCTGAGTTTTTTGTACCTCTGTTTGAGATTCCTGATCTGGAATGTCAATAGTAATTTCCATATCTACCATTTCGGGTTCAGGGGCAACTGACTCATTTTCGGAGCCAACTACATCCTTCATACCATCATTTTGGTTTTCCAAAGTAACCGATTTCTCAGACTGCTCGTTATTCGACTTTTCCACTCTTGCAGGTTTCTGCATGGGTGGAGCTTTAGTCGGAACAACTTTTCTGTTCTTTGACAGGGTTGAACAGTTTTTACCAATATGTTCACGATCGTCACTGATTCTGCAAGTTGGAATTTGACCAGAGTATCTAACTACAGCCTTGTAGCTACCTATGGTAACCTACGATGGAATGTGCTTTTCAAGAGCCATTCTACAAAAAAGCCACGAGGAAAGAACAAGATAGAGATACTCATCATCCACAACATGGAAGGATTCCCAACGTAAACCTAAAACGTTTCCAAATTCTCTAAACCGCGTTTTCACTATTCCCAAATTAATTTGGTATACCTGAAATTCTGACAAACTTTTCCTGCACATTGCTATCCTTTATAAGAATAGAAAAATCCCTATCATCAATTCTTTCCTTCTTGATCCCCTGGTGTTTCAAAAGAAATGCATCACAAGCGGCTTCCTTATGAAAAGTTAGCCTTACAACCTGGTTTTGGGATTCAAAAAACTGCAGCAATCCCCATCAAATCCTCTTTTTTCACTTTCAACGTTTGGATGTACATGTGTACAGTCCGCATAGCAAGTCTCGGGGTTGGATTACCGAAGTCAATATCGGCACAAGCAATCCACAATGCCATGGCAAGGGGATAGAGGGAGGAGGGGATCAAAAACGAAAAAGCGCGGTCAAAACCACGGAACAATAGCAAATGGCCAAAAGAACAAAGGATATATAAACAACAATCACAATAATACAATAACACTTAATACGATTAAAGAAAATACAGTTTGACTCACAGGGAGCAAAACAAACAATGACCAGGTGCGTTTTACGTGATATGGATTACATTATTGAATTAAGAACCGAATATCTTAATCATTCGATTTTAACGGATTTTAAACTATTCTGACCGAAATGGACGATACGATTTGGATATGATGGAGGATGGACACTAGGGTGTCTCATTTTTGCAATTTTTGTAAATTGCTGACGTCACTTGGGATTGGGGTTAGGTTCATGGCAATGAGTAAACGTATCAAAAATTTTCATTCTAAAATCTAATTTACCATTCACGCCATGTGATTTAAAAAAGAGATTTTGTTTTTTTAAATGTTATTTGGGACGCTTGGGTATTTTTATTCATTTTTTTAATCGTCACTTACACTACTTATTGAGTACTATTATACTTATATTTCAGCCAAAATTGGACACTCATTATCGAAAACAAAATTAAGCCTTTTCAATTTAATTTTCAAAACTGTTAGGAGGCTATTCGAAATGATGCATTGGCTATTAGTCCGAGAGCCAATGCCAAAAGTTTTCTTTTTTCTTCCGAGGAAGGTTTCGGTAGATTTTTTGAATCAAGAGTCGACGATAGTTACGGGAAGGCCGGTCTGGCTCGGCCCTGTGGGGTTGTTCAAACGTGAGACGTCGTGCAAGTAGTCGTGAAAAACGGAGTTCGTCAAATATGGGATTTTTACATCCAGACAGACAGACAGATACACACACAGACTCCGCCCCCTAAATTCTTTTTTAATATGTGGATTAATTATTCAAATTTCCAAAATATAAACTGTATTTCCTTGCATAATCACGTGAAAATGTTGTGAAAACATTTCATTGCTTATTGTTTAAACCGCATCTAAAATATGATTTTGAGCGTCCCTTTTTCACAGCTCGAAGCGGTTCCGTGTTTAACACGACATTACGTATTTGAAATAGTAAACTTCAGTATTTTGGAGGAGGGTTTTATACAGTATTACTAGCATTCATATAAACAAAGTTCATGTAAAAAACTGCTTGTTGGAATTTGTTCTAGATTATTTGCTATTTTTACTCCACCATTTTGCAAAACCTCCCTTTATTTTTAATTTGACATCTCTAAGACTTTTGTCCCATTACCATTCATATTTGGCACACGTAAAGCAAAGATAATAAAGAAATACACCAAAAAATAATCCGAAGAGATCTTTTGTAATGTAGACCATTTTAAATCCAAAGGTATTCGTAGAGACAAACCTAACGGCAACGCCGAATAAAATGAGTTGGAAATCGTTTCAAATGGGTATCTCACAAGATCGTCAAAATCTCAATAATTGAACAAAAAAAAAACCCAATTCCAATGGATTCCAATAGAGGAAGACCTAAGGAACATTTTGTATCAATTTGTTTTTTTATCCAACCTATTGGCTGAGAAAGACGATGGAGGGGTTAATTCAAAATTTCCCGATTTCTACAGCTGTTTTCCCAAAGAAACAGCTTTTCACAAATTCCGTTCACAATCGGACAACGATCAGCATCTTTATCCAACCTTATTGCTATGCGTTTCATGTTTGGAATTACTAGTATATTTTTTTACTTACATGCACTTTGAATCACAGACTGTAAAAAAATAACATTTGCATTTCCTCCTAAGCTGGAACCGAATTATCAGAATCAATTCAAAGTTTTATATATCTATAGAAAAAATATTTTTATTATATCATTTTATTATATGATTATATTATTATTATATATTATATTATGTTATATTATATTATATATTATATTTTATTTTATATTTTTATTATATTATTTATATTTTATTATTTTTATTTATATTTATATATCTGTAAGAATGATATCTGTAGTTTTTCAGGAAATTCCCATCACTCGTTATCATTCAAGATTTCTTTATTGCAAAGGATCAGTTGCTGCTGCCGAAATATTTATATTTCTAACTGAAAAGGTTTTTACAACACTGCTTGGCACTCCAACAGCACATTCTTTCAAAAAGACAGAGCCGTTACCAAACAGAAGTTCTGGATTTTTGGTTTTCTGATTGCCTCATTTAGATGTGTTGAAGGGCGGGCTGAGGCTTGCTACACAGGCATGTAGTTTTTGTAGAAGTTTGCCATGCTAGCTCCTTTAATTCAGCGATCTATCCAGATCTACTATTTGACGTAGCAATCGAAGGGATGTTTAAGGCGGAAGAAGATTTGGTAGTTCTCGTTTAAGTTCCTGTTATAAGATTAGGCCAATATTTCAAAAGTTTTCAATTTATAAAAACTTTGAGAATGCGCGTGAATTCCGTACTTCAAGCTTGTCCTTGAATGTATCTCCGATTTTCATTGGCATCCCACCCAAGTAGAACAAGTTATCTTGTGGCTATCAGTGATATTCTAATATCTATTTTTAAAAAGATATCTATTATGAGCAATATATGCAATGGTGAAATGTCATGTCTACAATTCATCTTTCTAAGATATTTTGAACAATTTATTCACCCACTACTACCCACCACTCCGAACACTCACTCTCACTACTCCACCACGCGAAATGTCATGTCTACAATTCATCTTTCTAAGATATTTAACAATTTATTCACCCACTACTACCCACCACTCCGAACACTCTAGCACATTTCCCATAACTTTTTGTTAGGTGCGTATTCTGATGATGGATCATCTGACCTTTGAATGGGCAGCCCAAACCTGCTAAACACTACACCAATACAGTATATTACAACAAGAAAATAAAAAGAAACATTTTTCAATTGTTCTCGTGATTCAGATGAATTCTTTTTTGTTCGACGATGAAAATGTTTCGTCTTAAGATGACGAAACTATTTCATCTGAAGATTTCATTGATACATTGAGACACCCTAGTGTCCGTCCTCCATCATATCCAAATCGTATCGTCCATTTCGGTCAGAATAGTTTAAAATCCGTTAAAATCGAATGATTAAGATATTCGGTTCTTAAATCAATAATGCTGCTGTTCGTGTGATTGATAAATGTACATTAAATAATTTTCTTATTAAATCGTTCATTTTCGGCTGTATTTAATTTCAAGATTTGAAGAGGGAAACGGAAAGAAAGTATATTTATATGAGAAACTGATCAGAGAGCAACATGTCAGCCCAGATGATTTTTGCCCCACCTAAACACACTGTTCAATGACTAACAAAGCAAGAGAAACGAAAATTTAATTGCCAATGTTTTAAAATCCAAACTGCGTTATCGTTGCAATCGTTGATATCTTCAATCGTAATTCCGCGATTCCCATGCAGCTCGATTTTCTTTAATGGGTAGAATTCTTGCAGAAAATAGTCAACTCCGTTCTTAGTAATTATATTACATTCCCATAGTTCCAGATACTCTAGGTTACGGAAGGAATGGAGATGATTTGCAAGTCTTTGCAATACATTGTCAGCAAGAGCATCGCATCGAAAAAGGTATAACTAAGAAAGTACAGGAGAAAAACAAAAGCGCAATAAGGTTTTCAGACGACATCGTAAAGTAATACGTAGTATTTTTAGAGTTTCTAATACGGACTTCTCTTTCTGGTTTTCAGTAGATTGGTTTGCCGTACATCTATAAATACTCAAGTATTCCGGATTTGCAAAAAAAACTCAGCAATCAATGCAACATCAAAATAAAAAAATCCTTTAAAAAATTGTTTCTTGAGATTGCTAATGTGTTAGTAGTTCAGCGTTTTTGATTTCAAGGAGCATGGACTTTTCTCGGTGAAAGTAAACTCAAAAGATCAGTTTTCTCTAATATATGCTTCTCAAACATATTTAGTTCCATATTTGTCACATTAGGGCAAAGCAGCACAGACTTTCGTAGAGTACCACTTTTGTAGACTGTATCATCGAGCATATAGAGGGTCGTCAAAGAATATTTTGGAAGGGATAAATTCTGATCCATCGCATTTTGAGTGATTTCAGCCAAGCACTCCAAGAGAGATATGTGACGCAATCCACTTTAACTTGGGTTCTTGAGAGCCATTTTAGTTCTATTGGTTGTGACGTTCCTGCATCCCCTTAGTGATAAAAAGCGAATGGATTTGCATTTTCCATCCACGCAAGACTTTTGAACTCCATTATCCGTCAATTTTCATTGAGACAGTCATGCGGCATGACTGTATGCTATAGGCCTGACTGTTTGTAACATGTAATTAAATTTTGTACCATGTAATAAGCTAGGTTGTTCCTGCACATGTTTTGGAACTCGACCATACCTCATGATCGGGAATTTTGTGATTTACCATTTATTTTGTGATTGCAACCAAATTATTTGAATATTCCAACGCTGTGATTTCTCATAGATTTACAAATATTGACGTAAGTCGCAGTACCACATACCATAAAGTGCCTTTTGCGATAGACGCAAACGGCGTAGAAACGGGAGGTAGCCACTGTCGGGTAGCCAGTGTCGGCCTTATGGGTAGCCAGTGTTGGGTAGCCAGTGTCAGGGTAGCCATTGTCGCCCCCCCCCCCCCCCCCCCCCAGGTAGCCAGTGTCACAGGTAGCAGGTGTCGATTTCCCATACAGTCCCAGCTGAAGTTAATCAATACCTTCGTTTCAATCGGTTTTTGTAAATTTATGAATAGCTCAAAAATTTGCCAACTTATCTACGGGACATGGAACGATATTTGTAATCCAAGGAACTCAACATGCCAACCATATTGCCCCATATAGCATTGTACCAGAAGATTACGAGTAACTCTTTCAGTTTCTTGTGAATAAAGTCAACGAACTTCACTGTTGTGTCGGGCGTGGCACATAGTCTAATGATTTTATTCTCCGAGGATAAGACCATAATAAGGTGGAACTCGGATTCATGATACTGAAAAAAAAGTGCAAAAGAATTAGAAAATATCTTGATGTAAGGTCTGTGAAGTCGCTTGTACATGCTCTTGTTCTGAGAAGAATTGACTATGCTAACTCGCTACTATTTGGCTTACCCAAGTCCTTTTGATGAAACTTCAACGGGTCCAGAATGCGGTTGCTAGGCTGATTGTTGGTGTTGGCAAATACCAGCACATATCTCACCATCTATGGCTCTTGCATTGGTTACCGTTCGAGGAGCGCAATCTATTTAAAACCGCTCTCATGACTTTTTAATGCCTTAATAACACTGCCCCTCCTTACTTGCCAAGCCATGTCAAACTCTACGAACCAAAACGTGATTTAAGATCCATTCACTCTCTGCTCGTATTATTGTTGCCCAATCTTTCAAACTTGGAAAATACGGAAAGAGATCTTTTACTACTGCTGCTCCATCTGTTTGAAATTATGTATTATTATGTATTATGTATTCGATTTATATAGCGCCTTTTCTACTAGATTCACTAATAATCAAAGGCGCTTTCAGTTTATCAAGATGTGATATACACATCACAGTATATTTAACGTCGTATTCTTGAAAGCAATCAAGAATTCTGTGTTATGCATGCTGCCGCCAAGGTCGCTACTTACAGTTTTAAGACGGGTTCAGCTGGGGTTTGAAACTAGAGCCTCATTGTCTTTTTTCAGAGAAATGACGCTCTAGTCCACTACACCCCACATCCCCAAATGCACTCCCTCTCTCTGTAAGGGTTGAGATTGACCAGCAACAATTTAAACTGAAACTCAAGACACATCTTTTTCCTAACGCGTATGCTTGATGATCATCGGAACGATACCACATTTTCTTCTCACTTAATGAGAGCAGGTCAAATATTTTCAACGAGAAAGGGAGCGAGGGATGCAGGATGCCAAAAGGATAAAGTTAATAATATCATTTTATATCAAGGCATTGCATACAGTTAACTTGAGCATAATGGAGGACTCTTCTTACTGGTCTTTTTTCATCAAAAGGAGACCGACACTGTTGTTTGTACCCATTCAACATCAGAGGAAAAGATTTTCGAGAGTTTACATTTACATAACGTGTTTAAATCGAGTGTAAGTCATACTGAGAAATGACAACCTCCAACCTTTGCAACAGCTGCCAATGCAATCGCTACCTTTATTTCTATTCTCCAAATTCAGGGGAGGGGAATTGAGTTTCTTCTTTATTCTCTTCAGAATTTTCAATAGTTCATGGGTCATAGTGGTTGTATAATAATCAATTTAACACAACATTTCTTTTCCCTGCAAACTCATTCAGCCTAAATCCCAAATCTCCCTAAATGGCCAAAAAATGTCATCTTCGGGGATGTGGCCTTTCACCAAAGTAACGTTTTTTTTCTACACTTTGGGTCTCTGACATTCGCTTCATTCAAAACTTAAGCTCCACATTCCTATCTAAGCAACATTCGCTTTAAATAATTTTTTCTTATTGGTTGCGGACGAATTTCATACATGAAATATGAATAGGTGGGTCAGGTTGAGAGCCTGAGAAGAAAGTGTTGGGAAGGAGGATTGTATAGAATGAGATATTATCCCTGTAAAAAATAAGTTTAAAATAGCACAGAGAGGGGATAAAAAAAAGAAAACCTTGAATTTGATCGGTTCTAACCCACACGCAGTAAAGCCCACGCGTGTCCGGGAAACAAGATATGTTCTACTAAGCGTTATTGAAAAAAATGTATACGACGACAAAGAGAAAAGAGACGAAGTTAACCGTTTTGTAAATTCGCAACAGTAATGAAAAATACAAGAAATACCTTTTCAGTCAGTAGGAACCAATCTTGACAAGTCCTACCTGTCGGAAAAGTTCCTTGTCAAATGGGAAGTCGATAACGTACGGACACCCAGCAGGAGACGGTGGAGACTAGAAAAAATAGTTGATAAACAAACGAGGGGTTATAATGACCATGTTTCGACTTGAAAACAATTCATTACCTCTAAAAGAACATCGCATATGTAGTAAAAGCGCGAAATGATAGATTCGGTCGATGCAGACACCAAGACCATTTTCTCATCCGAGTTTAGGAGAAAT
This sequence comes from Daphnia galeata, assembly GCA_030770115.1. Classification (NCBI taxonomy): domain Eukaryota; kingdom Metazoa; phylum Arthropoda; class Branchiopoda; order Diplostraca; family Daphniidae; genus Daphnia; species Daphnia galeata. The sequence continues at coordinate 8,424,601 of CM061123.1, read as the reverse complement.
TTTCCATTAATGGTCACACAGGCTTCAGACTACCTTCAAATTTGGTTGTTTTTTGAAAAGTTTAACCCATTTAAAAAAGAGCACTGTACCGAAGACAACAAAATCATTTCAACTTGCGTAGAACCAACAATTTCCTACAGGGAAACAAAATTAATCAAAATAAATAATAAAAGGAATTTAATAAAGTGCTTTTAACACCTTTTCCAATATTTCGCATATCAAAAAGATGTAAGCTCCGACCGAGTATTTAGTCCCAACCACAGTCACAATGCGTTCCGGAAAATGGGCATCATTCGAAAAGTCAGTCGTTATCTTGTGTGTAAGAGACTAAAAAACAGCATTACTTAGTACTTACACACTAGAATTCTAATTTTCTTTAAAATCTAAAAATTCATACCCTCACTTTAAACCATTTTGATATATAAACTCTTGTTTTCTAACGATGCTTTCAGCTTGCTAAAATGGAAAAAAATAAAATGAAAGACATTAAGTTATGATTCATGTGCTAAAATAGAAGAATAACAGGGGAAAAGAAAAGTTACTAACAAAAATAACACCTCGACCGAGGACTGAAATAGAGTCCTTCGAGGAATGAAAAGACAAGTAGCCAATGAAACTTGTGTTTGGCAACATAAAACCATCCATTGGCACATAATCGTTAAGTGCAACTTTCTTTCTAACCACTACATATTCCACGAATAACACAACTATCAAGAACTTCGGGAAAAATTGCTTTAATTAAATAGCACTAATTAAACTATAATTAACTAGAAAATACCACCTCACATTGTTTCCGTCAATCCTTAGAAAATGCCAATAAAATTGAGTAATCCCAGGAATCGGGTAAAAATCATTAAGAAATGACAATTGCCAGCCTTGACAATAACTGCCATTCCGACTGCCTTCTCAATTTTTTCATCCAAATGATGACATGGTCTGAGGATTTTTCTTCTTTTTCTTCCGTTTTAATGACCATTCAAACATAGATTACTTAAACAAAATCAATTGAACATCCTCTACCTTAGAAGCCAACCTGCCAGAATTCCATCATCTCCCACGACCTAAACATTTTATCTAGCACATAAAAATAAAATACGAATAATACCTGTCGTGTCATTAGTATACGGAAAGTGAGAGTGTGAGTAGACGGTGATTTCGTTTTTAAAAATTTTTCACCAATTTCCGAATAGGGTAAATCGGAGCAACATTTGATGTATACTTTGAAAATGTGAAATGAAAGTGCCAGTCCCACTTCTATTTCTAAATGCGTATTTTTATTCATTGATTATTCCCCATCGGGAAATCAATAGGGGATGGCGCAAAAAAATAAAAAAAATAATTAAACATACTAAAAATAAGAGAAAACAAAATAAAAAATATCCCCCAATGATACTATACCTGGGAAAAATTTACTTTACGAGTTATTAACGTTTAAAGTTTGGCCTCCGTGACCCGCCTCTAAAACGCAGGAGGTGGCCTAAAGTCACGTGATTGTTGGTGCATTAACACTGGTCAGTCAATAACCAATAGGAGCATATCACGTGATCGGTGGAACCAATAGAAGCGGGGAAGATCTGTCATTTCTTCTGTGTCGCGTCTAGCTTGTTTATTCTAGTTTTTTACAGCCATTGTGACATGTCGAAAAAGATTTTGAAAACCAAAGTGTGCGTAGCAGAGTATTGTACCAACACAATTGATTCTTCAGAGAAAATTTTTATAAGTGTGCCCGACTGCCCGCCCTAGCTCAGAAAGAAAGACGAAATGCTTGGTTAAGTGCCTGGAGTTGGTCAAAACGACGTAAGCCCAAATAGTCATCTCTACGTCTGTGAAGACCATTTTAATGTAAGTAACTTGGTGGAATTTCATCCAATAAAATTTTTTAGTTATAGCCTATTTCTTATAATGTTATTACTCTAGATGGAAGCTGATTGCCTAAACTTAGCTGACTACAAAAGTGATCGTAGGAAAAAAATTGTGATAGACAAGAATGTCATACCTCACAGGTTTCTAAGGCAAGGTAAATCCCATCTTTATCGATAGCATTCCAAACTATCATTTATCACTATTGCTTTATTTATAGATTTTTCCCACTTAACTGGTGATGTGGTTACAGATGCAATGAGTGTATCAATACAAACTTGTGATATCTTTTCACAAGAAGCTTATGGAGTAGAACCTGAGTAGAACGATAAAGGTAGAATATACCTTCAGTCAATACAGGTTCTACTCCATAAGCTTCTTGTGAAAAGATATCACAAGTTTGTATTGATACACTCATTGCATCTGTAACCACATCACCAGATAAGTGGGAAAAATCTATAAATAAAGCAATAGTGATAAATGATAGTTTGGAATGCTATCGATTATTAAAGATGGGATTTACCTTGCCTTGTCAGCTAAGTTTAGGCAATCAGGTTCCATCTAGAGTAATAACATTATATGAAATAGGCTATAACTAAAAAATGTTACTGGATGAAATTCCACCAAGTTACTTACATTAAAATGGTCTTCACAGACGTAGATATGACTAACCAAGCATTTCGTCTTTCTTTCTGAGCTGGGGCGGGCAGTCGGGCACACTTATAAAAATTTTCTCTGAAGAATCAATTGTGTTGGTACAATACTCTGCTACGCACACTTTGGTTTTCAAAATCTTTTTCAACATGTCACAATGGCTGTAAAAAACTAGAATAAACAAGCTAGACGCGACACAGAAGAAATGACAGATCTTCCCCGCTTCTATTGGTTCCCCCGATCACGTGATCTGCTCCTATTGGTTATTGACTGACCAGTGCTAATGCACCAACAATCACGTGACTTTAGGCCACCTCCTGCGTTTTAGAGGCGGGTCACGGAGGCCAAACTTTAAACGTTAATAACTCGTAAAGTAAATTTTTCCCAGGTATAGTATGATTAGGGGATATTTTTTATTTTTTTTTCTCTTATTTTTAGTATGTTTAATTATTTTTTTTATTTTTTTGCGCCATCCCCTATTGAAAATATTATCTCTGAGATAAATATCACTTGAAAATTGATTCAATTTTTTCAAATCAAGAAATAAAATATTTGTCAAGTTGCCTAAAAATAATCTGCAGTTGTAACTTAGTTCACGCAAACTATTGAGAATTTGACGAAATAGTCGTTTTCAAAACAGATATTGGGAATTAGATCAGTTTAACACCATTTAAAATCGGTTAAACAAAAATGAAGTGCAAATATCTCTTTTGAAATAGCCTTCGTTCCATTTATTATTCCACACCGGGAAATCAATGGAAATCAATGGATTCCAAACAGAATTGAGCCCAAAAGATTATATACGGACAAAACCATTAAAAAATATTGATATCCCTCACCCATATACATGTAACATTTTCAAACTAAACAATAAATTCGCAAGATCAAAAGTTTAATTTCCTTTCTCTAAGGGTTTGTTGCAGTATACCTGTGATGTATCACGCAAACCGTATAAATATCGTTAAGATATAACTTTTATCACCCCATCTCATAATAAATTTCAACGTTATCTTACTAAACTTCTCAAATTGTATGCATCAAATATGTGTTGTCAGCCTGTTGCCAAGAAAACTTTAACACGATTTTGTTCGACAACTTTGTGCAATCGCCACATTGAATTGTATTTTTTTTTTAAATAAAATGGTTCATAATAAAGTAGGATGGAGGGCTTCAGAATCAAGAAGCACAACAATTCTGCACGAGGCATCAAAAATGACGAACGACGAGACTGACCAATTCCAAGGACTACTGTGGACAGACTGGCCTCAAAATTAGAGGTAGAGGGATATTAAGACAATAGGATAGGGCGCGGGGATTTGTTGAGAAAAGCGCCACCTATGAACATGTAAAGGGGTAAGGGGGAAAAACAAGCTTTTACCTGTCTTGCCTTCCGGCGAGACAAAAATAAAAAAAAAACAAGTGACGAACGGGCGTGAAATTCAAACAGAGCCTATTATGTCATTGATTATGTCAAAAAAATAAACATACTGACCTAAAAATTTTTAAAATTTTATTTAAAAAAATTGCCATCATCCCGAAAACGAAAACGAATCTTTGAAAAATAATAAGATAAAGTCCAGCTGTCCGGCTAACAGCAATCAGCAGAAATTCTTTGACAAAGTTGTCAACAAGGTTTGTGCGTTAAATAGACATACCGCTTAGCAAGTTGAGAGATAGTCGCCGATTCACCAGTGAATGCTTCAAGCAAAGTATTGCTCATTTAAAAAACTAAATTACTTGGATCCCGAAGCGCCCATAAGGACCCTTTTTTGTTAATTCGGTGTTAAGAAATTTTAAATTTTCAAATCTTGCATAATGCAGTTTATTTTCAATTTCAATTTTTTCTTAACAAGGTTTAAAGAATCATGGATAACGGTAAAATCTTACCCTGTAGTCTCAAAATAAATTTGTTTATAAGTCATTCACTAAACATGTGGTGACGCAAAAATGCTATAGACACATGCTATTTTATTTCGCAATATTTGCAGACATTGTGGCACAGTGGGTGAAGTCATGAAGTGCCGCTACGGAAACAAACAAAAATTATATTTTGGGTTCAAAACCAAGTTAAGTCAATTAACGAAATTATTCAAAAACTGCCCCAGGGCTGTATCGAATTTATAACACAGCCAGGATACCCGTAAAAATATTTACCTTAAATAATGAGATTTATTTTATCTATATACTTGTTTACCACGATCTTGAAACTAATAAAGTAGTAAGTGGGAAGAGCCGATTCCTTAGAAAATTCAGTGTTGCTTGAAAATTTGGTTCAACTCCGGGTAAAGCCATTTTATAAAATTATTCAAAAACTGCCTCAGGGCTGTCCCGAATTTATAAAACAGTCAGTATAGACCTATTTAAAGTTGCTACGGTTCCGCAGAGCCAAAAGTCGTGTGGCAACTTGACTACTGCGCACCATGGCGGGGGATAGACAAACTCTTGCTGCAAATTTTGCTTCACCCTGCGTGTAGAGTAGTAGATTTTTGTGCACTTTTTTTGAAATTTGAAATAGACAAGTGATAATGTTTGCTTCTTCTTTCTATGAAATCTTTTTCCTGAGATGTATTACACTTAGCATTCTCAGAAAATTCGAAAAATCTTCTTTTTATAACAACATTATCACTTGTCTATTTCAAATTTCCAAAAAAGTGCACAAAAATCTACTACTCTCGGCGTTCCGATACATTAGGAACCTACCGTATATGTGACTTTTATATGGAATTTTTTTTGATTATTTAATTTTTAATAATTAAATTAATTATACACTTATGAATTTATGAATTTAGAAATAAAACGGAAAATATCTGTTTTCTCTTGGAGCCTGGAATCCCTCCCATTTCCCCTTTGTCACATTTTTTGGTAAGGACATGGATGAGGGGTAGACAATGAATTTGGAAATCGGAGGGGAAAAAAGAGAAAAAGGGGTTATATTTCTTACACGGCAAAAACAACGTAATTACAAGAGCATTACCATCCAACAATACCTCTTTGGTTATGTAGGGAAGAATTGTCAAATAATGACATATTTTTTATTTTATTTTAATCTAATAATGATTGCATTTCGGATCTTTATAATGACTCAACTGAGTAAATTCTGCTGAATTCGCAGGAAGATTTAAACCGTTTAGTGATTCAGATGAATGATGGCCACAGTATATTCTCTCTAGATAACATGTCAGCAATGTTCAACTACTGCCTCGGTACTAGCTATTAAAGTTGTTGTTATTTCTTTATTTTTTAAACTGCCTCGTACAGAAAATGCTTTTCTTGCTCTTTTGTGTAACCTTGGCCATGATGTGCCTAAAGACGCTTGTTAAATAAAAGTTAAATTAAATGCAAAAAACTATGTGATAAGCGAAGTTCGTCCATAAGGTAACACGGGTGGCGCGAAAGTGATCTGATACTTTTGGAGCCACATTTATAGGCCTATAAAATAGGCGAAATAAGGGGTTTCTAGTCCTACCATTTGCTCCCTCCATTTGACCATTTTAAACAAGTTTTTTTCAGTTCTGTTAAAAATTGTCTTAACAACAGCTCTAGGGAATCGGGCTTCCCATTTCCGCAAAAAACACTATCATAAAAGGTCGTCTATTAGTAATATTTAAACATATACAAGATAGACCACAATGTGATTTTACTTATTTTTAGCAATGGAATGCCGGCGATGTTAATATGTAGTTTTAGCTTTGCAGGTGTAGAGGAGACTGGGGATGCTTGGAACAGGGGTTAGGTGGGACATCGCGGTTTTTTGTATGTTCCCATTGTTTAAAACAATAAATTTTTTAACCAAATATGGGTAATAGTGTAACACACCTTGGAGAAAAAATTATTGAAATTAAACAATAACTTAAGGAGCTATACGCAAAAATTTTGTTTTTCTTGTTTTGCGTAAAATCCGCAACATTAATAAAACACCCCAAAAAAGTAGTTTCTAACAATGGCATTAAAAAATGAGACACATTATTCGAAAGGAAATTAATTCTTTTTTTTTTTGTGTAAACATTTTTCTTGTGTATCTCTTTTAGTTTAGGCGTAAAATGTAAAATAGTCGAGTGGTTTATGCGGGGCTGTTTGGGACATGGAGACTGGGGTTGGTTGGGATCTAGTAAAGCCTATCCCCACCAGGAAAAAGAGGTGTTTTTCATGAAAAAAGTTTTCAAAATTATTTGGGGATTTAAATATTTTATTTTTCAAAATTCTTACATACCCCTCCGAAGCCAAATTATATTCTCTATCTAATGGCTATCTTAACTTTTAATAAATCCCACAATTATACATAGAAAAAATGATTTTAGTTAAGTGTCTCAGCCAACCCCGTTGTTTTTTCGTGTTTAAAAAAAAATAATTTCATTAGAATGATTCTAGTTTATTGAGTAGTTCACAAAAACAAATTTTAAAAAGAGTTTTGAATAGAGGAAATGATAGCCTTTAAGAAAAGTCAAAAAAGTTTAGTAAAAATTTATTTTTTTATGATTAAAAATACAAAAAGGTCGTTTTCATTTTTTTGTCCCAAGCAGCCCCAGTCTCCCCTATCACTTCCGATATTATGATACGTCTAAACAAATTATTTTGAAGTCCAAAATGACAGAAGTCTCGATGTTTGCAAAATATTTTTAGCGTCTTTAGGCACATCATGGCTCAGGTCACACAAAAGAGCAAGAAAACCATTTATGTCTGTACCTGGCAGCTTAAAAAATAAAGGAATAACAGCTACCTTAAAAACAGCTACCGAGGCAGTAATTGGGTAGTAGTGGGTGAATAAATTGTTCAAAATATCTTAGAAAGATGAATTGTAGACATGACATTTCGCCATTGCATGTATTGCTCATAGATATCTTTTTAAAAATAGATATTAGGAAATCACATAGATAGCTAAAAGATAACTTGTTCTACTTGGGTGGGATGCCAATGAAAATAGGAGATACATTCAAGGACAAGCTTGAAATACGGAATTCACGCACATTCTCAAAGTTTTTATAAATTGAAAACTTTTGAAATATTGGCCTAATCTTATAACAGGAACTTATACGAGAACTACTAAATCTTCTTCCGCCTTAAACATCCCTTCGATTTCTACGTCACATAGTAGATCTGGATAGATCGCTGAATTAAAGGAGCTAGCATGGCAAACTTCTACAAAAACTACATGCATGTGTAGCAAGCCTCAGCCCGCCCTTCAACACATCTAAATGAGGCAATCAGAAAACCAAAAAATCCAGAACTTCTGTTTATTCACTGTCTTTTTGGAAGAATGTGCTGTTGGAGTGCCAAGCAGTGTTGTAAAAACCTTTTCAGTTAGAAGTATAAATACTTCGGCAGCAGCAACTGATCCTTTGCAATAAAGAAATCTTGAATGATAACGAGTGATGGGAATTTCCTGAAAAACTACAGATATCATTCTTACAGATATATAAATATAAATAAAAATAATAAAATATAAATAATATAATAAAAATATAAAATAAAATATAATATATAATATAATATAACATAATATAATATATAATAATAATATAATCATATAATAAAATGATATAATAAAAATATTTTTTCTATAGATATATAAAACTTTGAATTGATTCTGATAATTCGGTTCCAGCTTAGGAGGAAATGCAAATGTTATTTTTTTACAGTCTGAGATTCAAAGTGCATGTAAGTAAAAAAATATACTAGTAATTCCAAACATGAAACGCATAGCAATAAGGTTGGATAAAGATGCTGATCGTTGTCCGATTGTGAACGGAATTTGTGAAAAGCTGTTTCTTTGGGAAAACAGCTGTAGAAATCGGGAAATTTTGAATTAACCCCTCCATCGTCTTTCTCAGCCAATAGGTTGGATAAAAAAACAAATTGATACAAAATGTTCCTTAGGTCTTCCTCTATTGGAATCCATTGGAATTGGGTTTTTTTTTGTTCAATTATTGAGATTTTGACGATCTTGTGAGATACCCATTTGAAACGATTTCCAACTCATTTTATTCGGCGTTGCCGTAGGTTTTTCTCTACGAATACCTTTGGATTTAAAATGGTCTATATTACAAAAGATCTCTTCGGATTATTTTTTGGTGTATTTCTTTATTATCTTTGCTTTACGTGTGCCAAATATGAATGGTAATGGGACAAAAGTCTTAGAGATGTCAAATGAAAAATAAAGGGAGGTTTTGCAAAATGGTGGAGTTAAAAATAGCAAATAATCTAGAACAAATTCCAACAAGCAGTTTTTTACATGAACTTTGTGTATATGAATGTTAGTAATACTGTATAAAACCCTCCTCCAAAATACTGAAGTTTACTATTTCAAATACGTAATGTCGTGTTAAACACGGAACCGCTTCGAGCTGTGAAAAAGGGACGCTCAAAATCATATTTTAGATGCGGTTTAAACAATAAGCAATGAAATGTTTTCACAACATTTTCACGTGATTATGCAAGGAAATACAGTTTATATTTTGGAAATTTGAATAATTAATCCACATATTAAAAAAGAATTTAGGGGGCGGAGTCTGTGTGTGTATCTGTCTGTCTGTCCGGATGTAAAACTACCATATTTCACAAGTCATGTTGAATCTGTCAATCTGAAGTGTGAATTCTCTCTGTTTCGGCCCATTGCCATCAGCGAGACAATCGCTCTGATCAAGTCGTGCCCAGCAAAGTCATCACCGCTTGACCCTCTTCCGACTCCCCTCCTCAAGGAATTTGTAGACGTCCTGGCTATTCCAATTACGACCATAATAAATCTTTCTCTCTCTAGTGGCGTTTTTTCCGAAGGGGATGAAAATCGCTTTCATCACACCACTTCTGAAGAAACCTAGCTTATGTCCCGACGATCTGTCAAATTATCGGCCAGTGTCGAACCTTTCTTTTCTGTCCAAGCTAGTTGAGCGTGCCGCTGTGAAGCAACTCACCGCTCACCTGAACTCTTTCGACCTCTTCGTTCCGGTGCAATCTGGTTATCGTCGATATCATTCTCCAGAGACGGCACTCCTTCGAGTTGTCAACGACATGCGAATGGCTGTTGATGCTGGTGATGCTGCGCTGCTTTCGTTGCTGGATCAAAGCGCTGCCTTTGACACTATCGACCCCTCCACCTTATTGAATCGCCTTTCCGTACGGTACGGGGTAACAGGAGTTGCGCTCTCTTGGTTCTCGTCCTATCTGTCGGACCGTTGTCAATCTGTCAGCCTACGTGGTGTCTCATCCACTCCTAAACCTCTGAGATATGGCGTTCCTCAAGGATCGGTACTTGGTCCCGTTCTTTTCATCCTGTATACTGCACCAGTTTGCGACATTGCCAATCAACATAACGTCCCGGTTCAGTTCTATGCAGATGATACCCTGCACATGGTTCGCTTTGTGCCGGAACCTGACGGCTCCCCTCAGAAAGTTGCTTTTGATACATTATCACGGTGCATCTCTGAGACAAAGGAATGGATGACCACGAACAAACTGAAGCTGAACGAAGCAAAGACTGACTGTCTTCTCGTTTACTCAGACTCAGCACGTGTGAAGCCCATTTGCATGCCGCTAATGGTTGGTTCTTCTCCAGTTCTCCCTTCTACTTTGGTCCACTACCTTGGTGCTGGGCTTGACTCTCAGCTATCTATGGAAGCCCAAATTTTGGCTACTCGGAAGAAGGCTCTATTTCACCTCAGCCGTATTTCCCAAATGAAGAGATTTCTGTCTAAAACCACCCTGGCTCAACTGCTCCACGCATTCGTTCTTTCTACTCTGGACTGCAACAACTCTCTTCTGGTCGGTTGTCCTGAATCTAAGCTATGTGTGCTTCAAAAGGTTCAAAATTGGGCTGCTCGACTCGTGACTGGCTGCAACAGACGAGACCACATCACTCCGTATCTCAAATCCCTTCATTGGCTTCCTGTCCGCCAACGCATTGTTTTCAAGATATCGCTGCTGATGTTTAATTGTCTAAATGGAACGGCACCAAGCTATTTGACTTCCCTTGTCACGCGCTACGAGCCACCCAGTTCCCTTCGTCGGTTGTCCTCCCGTCCTGAGCTTGTTGTACCAAAAATAAAGTCAAAGAAGTACGGTTCCACCTCGTTCTCCTTGGCTGGCCCAGCAATCTGGACCTCATTGCCCTTTTCTGTGAGATCTTCTCCAACGTTGGCACAGTTTCGCTCCTCCTTGAAAACACATCTCTGTCGTGTTGCTTTCGAAAACTGAAATTTATATGCTTCCTCTTCCCCAAGTCATTGCCGTGCCTTTGTCCATATCATTTGTAAAAGTGCACGTTAAATATTCATTACATTATTATTATTATTATTATTATTATATTTGACGAACTCCGTTTTTCACGACTACTTGCACGACGTCTCACGTTTGAACGACCCCACAGGGCCGAGCCAGACCGGCCTTCCCGTAACTATCGTCGACTCACGATTCAAAAAATCTACCGAAACCTTCCTCGGAAGAAAAAAGAAAACTTTTGGCATTGGCTCTCGGACTAATAGCCAATGCATCATTTCGAATAGCCTCCTAACAGTTTTGAAAATTAATTTGAAAAGGCTTAATTTTGTTTTCGATAATGAGTGTCCAATTTTGGCTGAAATATAAGTATAATAGTACTCAATAAGTAGTGTAAGTGACGATTAAAAAAATGAATAAAAATACCCAAGCGTCCCAAATAACATTTAAAAAAACAAAATCTCCTTTTGAATCACATGGCGTGAATGGTAAATTTGATTTTAGAATGAAAATTTATGATGCGTTTAATCATTGTCATGAACCTAGCCCCAATCCCAAGTGACGTCAGCAATTTCCAAAAATTGCAAAAATGAGATATCCTAGTGTCCATCCTCCATCATATCCAAATCGTATCGTCCATTTCGGTCAGAATAGGTTAAAATCCGTTAAAATATAATGATTAAGATATTCGGTTCTTAATTCAATAATGTAATCCATATCACGTAAAACGCACCTGGTCCCCCGTTCATTGTTTGTTTCGCTCCCTGTGAGTCAAACTGTATTTTCTTTAATCGTATTAAGTGTTATTGTATTATTGTGATTGTTGTTTATATATCCTTTGTTCTTTTGGCCATTTGCTATTGTTCCGTGGTTTTGACCGCGCTTTTTCGTTTTTGATCCCCTCCTCCCTCTATGGCATCCACATTGCCATGGCATTGTGGATTGCTTGTGCCGATATTGACTTCGGTAATCCAACCCCGAGACTTGCTATGCGGACTGTACACATGTACATCCAAACGTTGAAAGTGAAAAAAAGAGGATTTGATGGGGATTGCTGCAGTTTTTGAATCCCAAAACCAGGTTGTAAGGCTAACTTTTCATAAGGAAGCCGCTTGTGATGCATTTCTTTTGGAACACCAGGGGATCAAGAAGGAAAGAATTGATGATAGGGATTTTTCTATTCTTATAAAGGATAGCAATGTGCAGGAAAAGTTTGTCAGAATTTCAGGTATACCAAATTAATTTGGGAATAGTGGAAACGCGGTTTAGAGAATTTGGAAACGTTTTAGGTTTACGTTGGGAATCCTTCCATGTTGTGGATGATGAGTATCTCTACCTTGTTCTTTCCTCGTGGCTTTTTTTGTAGAATGGCTCTTGAAAAGCACATTCCATCGTAGGTTACCATAGGTAGCTACAAGACTGTAGTTAGATACTCTGGTCAAATTCCAACTTGCAGAATCAGTGACGATCGTGAACATATTGGTAAAAACTGTTCAACCCTGTCAAAGAACAGAAAAGTTGTTCCGACTAAAGCTCCACCCATGCAGAAACCTGCAAGAGTGGAAAAGTCGAATAACGAGCAGTCTGAGAAATCGGTTACTTTGGAAAACCAAAATGATGGTATGAAGGATGTAGTTGGCTCCGAAAATGAGTCAGTTGCCCCTGAACCCGAAATGGTAGATATGGAAATTACTATTGACATTCCAGATCAGGAACCTCAAACAGAGGTACAAAAAACTCAGGTTATCCCAGAAACCCAATCTAGTGGAAGGCAGATAGCCCAGGAGAATACGCCACCTCCGGGGGAAGATTCTGCAAACTCAGAGGTTCAAAATAAAAATACTGAGGAAAGAGTAGACAACATGGAAACAGATTCTGCTTCTTCATCTTCTTTTCCAACCATACCACAAAGTAAAATTCCGAGTAGAGTGGCACACACCCCTAGTGCAAACTTTTTAACTGTACAAGGAAAATCTAGGAAAGGAAAAAAACCGGATGCCTCTCAACAATCTTCTTCTGGGCCTCCGCCTAGAAAAACTCCTAAAACTCAATTATTAACAATCTTAGGGTAGCATCTAAAATATTAACGGTATTCGCTCTTTCGAACGTCGTCGTCTTCTATTGAAATTTTGTTTGGATGGTAAACTTGATATAGTGGGACTCCAGGAAGTGACATTCCATGAATGTTCAGTCCTTGGAACTCACTACAACATTTTGAGTAATATTGGACCGAAAAGGCTTGGGACAGCATTTCTTATCAAGAAGGGAATTCACTTCACACCTGAACTCCTAGATCCTGATGGAAGGCTGATTTCCATTGATGTAGGAGAATTTACTTTTATCAACATCTATGCACCTTCAGGCACTATTTCAATACAAGAGCGAAATTCCTTCCTTCGAAAAACACTGCCTGCTTATGCCATCACAACTAACTTACCACTAGTTATTTTAGGTGACTGTAACTGTATAGATGATTCCTTAGATAGATCAGTGTCAAAAACATCACCTTCTAGAACTAAAAATTTAGCACTTATTGAATTAATCTCTGGTCTTGAACTTGTTGACATGTGGAAGAAATTAAGACCTAGGGATCTTGGACATTCTTTTCACCACTCAAAAGGTTCTTGTAGAATAGATCGAATATACACTAGTAGAACTAATTCTGAGCACATTGCAAACATTGAACTTAGACATCTTTCCATTAGTGATCACCACTCTTTAGAATGCACAATTCTTATTAGTGGCACTGTAAAAAGAAGCCGTTTCAACAAAACTAATATGTGGAAACTAAATACTTCTGTATTATCGGAGGAGGTATTTCAAAATAGGATTAAGTCATTTATTGACCGTTCAATACATCATCCTCTTCGTGAGACAGATTGTGCAATTTGGTAGGAGAAAATTTTTAAGCCAGGTGTCAAAAGAGTAGCGATAAGTTACTGCAAGGATCGAGCAAATCTGATAAGAAACACAAAATTGTTTTACCAAACATGCATCCAGGAAATTGTAAACACTGAACCTTTGGATTGGATTGCTTTCAAGGAGTTGAAGTCTCTCTCGAAGTCTTGGGAGGAGAGTCTTTTCCAAGGTTTCGGTGTAAGATCACGTTCATTTGAGGGTTCTGATGCTGAGGATGCAACTGTGTTTCATGTAAAGAAAACTCGAGGGAACTTTCGCAATAGCACAATTGACACTTTAATTTCCCCTAGTAGAGAGAAAATCTCACACAAGGATGAAGTAAATAGGACCATTGTTGAACATTTCTCGAAGATATTTAAGGATAGGCCTCCTCCTGATAGTAAATTTGAAACGGCTTTTCTAGATGGGATTAAAAATCGTTGTAAGAACCTGGATTCCCTTCTAACATTAATCACTCCTATAAAAATTAAAACAGCACTGCTAGCTACTAAGAGAAACAAATCTCTCGGCATGGATGGTATCCCAATTGAGTTTTATATTTGATTCTGGCATTTGATCGCCCCCCACTTCCCGGACATGTTTTTGCATGTACTGGAAAGGGACTCAATTTCTCAATCACAAGGGCGAGCCGCAATTCGTCTGGTTCCAAAGTCAAATGGTGCTTGTGAGGTATCTGGATTTCGTCCAATATCATTTTTGAACACAGATTATAAGCTCATGGCATCGGTACTCTCAAACAGAGTCAAACGTTCTCTCCACGACAGCATAGGAAATTACCAGAAAGGTGGAGTTCCCGGTCGTTTACTGAGTGACAATCTCTGCCTGTACAGAGATGTCATTCAATATGTAGATGATCGGTCAAAGCCAGAGCAACACTCCTTCTCCTCTGGTGGAATGAAAGCAGGCATTATAGAGGTTGACTTAGAAAAAGCTTACGACCTGGTTAACAGAGAGGTGTTATGGAAAATTATGGAAGTGCACTTGAAATAATGAAGGGAATCGGATATCCCATCATGATGGGATATCCGATTCAGGTGGCTGACAACTATGTACTCAGTCACGCAGATGTCAATCCTCAATGGAACTGAGGTAGCCGGAACAATTTCAGATTTTCATTCGGTTCGCCAGGGATGTCCACTATCCATGCACCTCTTTGTTATCTATATTGAACCATTGTTTACTTGAATTTCCACTGTTCTCAATGGTATCAATTTATTTGGTACCAAAGTCACTGTCAGAGCCATGGTTGATGATGTCGCTATTTTTGTTTCATCAGATAGCGATAACATTAATGCAGGAGAGGTCCCCTTGACCAATTCTGCAATTGGACCAAGGCAAGGATGAATAAACAGAAGAAAAATGCTCTTGGGTTGGGAAGCTGGAGGAATAGAAGTCGCTGGCCACTTGCTTGGCTTGAATCCGTTCCTACCTTGTCCCTCCTTGGTATAAAGTTCTCACCTTCCATCCAGGAAACGATGTCGAGATTGTGGGACACAGCATATGGCCACTTAATTGGTCAGCTTAGGGAAAATGCATCTCGTCAGTTCAGAAAGTGAACTATTTGAAGGCGAAAGTGCTCTCTAGGACCATATATATTGCTCAAATTCTTCCATGTCCTGCAAATTTATGTCCCAAAATTTTAAGTGCAATTGTAAGATTTATTTGGTTAGAAAAAATTGAAAAACCCCAACGTTGTGTAGTATTTAAAAAAAAATCCCTGAAGGTGGCCTTTCCCTTACTGAACCCACTCTATTTTACAAAGCCTTATTCCTACGTCCTTTGTTTAATGCCCTTACCGAACCTGAAAGCCCAGAAAGCTCTCTTCTACGATATTGGATGGCCTTCTCTCTCCCGAAGCACCTCCCAAATATCTACAAGGGAAACAACGTCCCAGTAGCAGTCATCGAGCGTCCCTTCTACCTGGAGCAGCCTGTGCACCAGATCAAACAACTCCTTGAAGATGGATCTCTCCAAACAGCCAAATGGTGCACAGGAACATCTACGCCACTTGGATATCAAAAGTAACAGGTCCTGGGAAAACCAAGCTCCTCTACCCTCATTTGGATTGGAAATCCATATGAAGGAATACTGCAGCCTTGAAGAACACCAAAATCATGGAAACCATGTTCCTCTTCAATCAACGACTACTACCGACTAGGGCAAGAGATCATCGGATTGACAGCACCACAGACTTAACCTGCTGTTTCTGCAAGCAAGAACCCGAATCCGATGAGCACATTATGCTACACTGTCCTAGTCGGTAAATTTCTACCCTTTGGTTGGCTCTCCAACCAGTGGTGGACCCTCAGAACCCAAGGCTGCAGCACGATACATATGGAGTTCATCAGAGGACAACTTGGACCTGTTCGGAATCCAAGAACCTCCTTCGCGCTGGTGGCTGCCTACATCTACGCAACGCGAAAGGAGAGAAGGGAAGGAAGAACACCGTCTATCAGTGAAATAGAGAGCCTATGGGCTTCAATACTTTGACCTTGTCAACCCTAAAACCCAGCTCCAATGTGTATTATTTTATTCTTGTACTTTTTTGCCATTTTGTTTACTTTTGTTTTGTTCAGTTTTCCTTTTGTACCAGTTATTCCTTTGTTTATGTGTTATTATTATTTGTAATTTTTTTCTCTCTCGCTTTACATATGCAACTTGTAAATTGAACCGGGGACACTGAATAAATGATTTTGTAATAAAAAAGAAGTGCCATATTAATTGCTGTTGGGTTCAATACCGGGTCAAGTCATTTTTTAAAATCATTCAAAAATCGCCTCAGGGCTGTCCCGAATTTATAACACAGTTAGTATACCCGTAAAATTTATTCCTTTTAAATAAAGAGGTTTATTTTACCACCACTTTTATTTACCACAGCCACATAAGCAAGTAAAGTGGCACGGTTGGTTGAGTCCATCTCAACGAAATTGTCTTTCAACTGCTAGTGGGTTCGATACCGGGGAAGTCATTTTACCAAATTATTCAAAGATTGCCTAAGGGCTGTCCCGAATTTATTACACAGTCAGTTACCCGCAAAATGTTTTCCTTTTAAATAAAGAGGTTTATTTACCACCACTTTTATTTACCACAGCTGTTAATTGAAGTAAAGTGGCACAGTGGTTAAAGTCCGTCTCTAGTAAGTTTGCTTTTAACTTTAAGTGGGTTCAATACCGGGTGGAACCATTTAACAAAATTATTCGAAAATCGCCTAAGGGCTGTCCCGAATTTATAACACAGTCGGTATACCCGTAAAAATATTCCCCTTAAATAAAGAGCTTTATTTTACCATTAATTTTATTTACCCCAATTTGAAATTCATCTAAACTGGCACAGTGGTTATGGTCCTTACCATACGACGTTCCGTTTTAACAGACTGTGGGTTCAATACGTGGTCAAGTCATTTTACTAAATTATTCAAAGATTGCCTCAGGGCTGTCCCGAATTTATAACAAAGTCAGTATACCCGTAAAGGCGTAAAAATATTCCATTTAAATAATGAGGTTTATTTAAGAAATAGTCTTGTTTACCGCAATATAAAATACATGTGGGTAGAGTCGATACCCAACGAAGTTTGCTATTACCAGCTAATGGGTTCAACTTCAGGTGAAACATGTAAGACCAAAAATATCGAACCTAGTAGCAGTTGAAAACCAATTTTGAATGGCAAGGACCATACCCATTGTGCCCACTGTGGTGAACAAGTATATAGATAAAATAAATCTCATTATTTAAGGTAAATATTTTTACGGGTATCCTGGCTGTGTTATAAATTCGTTACAGCCCTGAGGCAGTTTTTGAATAATTTCGTAAATTGACTTAACTTGGATTTGAACCCAAAATATAATTTTTGTATGTTTCCGTAGTACTGCATGACTTCAACCACTGTAAATGTTACGAAATAAAATAGCATGTGTCTATAGCATTTTTGCGTCACCACATGTTTAGTGAATGACTTTTAAACAAATTTATTTTGAGACTACAGGGTAAGATTTGATAGTTATCCATGATTCTTTAAACCTTGTTAAGATAAAATTAGATTAAAAAGAACCTTTAAAGTTTAAACCTTGCTAAGAAAAAATTGGAATTCAAAATAAACTGCATTATCCAAGATTTGAAAAATTAATATATCTTAACACCGAATTAACAAAAAAGGGTCCTTATGGGTGCTTCGGAATCCAAGTAATTTAGTTTTATAAATTAGCAATACTTTGTTTGAAGCATTTACTGGTGATTCGGCGACTGTCTCTCAACTTGCTAAGCGGTATGCCTATTTAACGCACAAACCTTGTTGACGACTTTGTCAAAGAATTTCTGCTGATTGCTGTGTGCCGGACAGCTGGACTTTATCTTATTATTTTTCAAAGATTCGTTTTCGTTTTCGGGATGATGGCAATTTTTTTAAATAAAATTTTAAAAATTTTTTTAGGTCAGTATGTTTATTTTTTTGACATAATCAATGACATAATAGGCTCTGTTTGAATTTCACGCCCGTTCGTCACTTGTTTTTTTTTTTATTTTTGTCTCGCCGGAAGGCAAGACAGGTAAAAGCTTGTTTTTCCCCCTTACCCCTTTACATGTTCATAGGTGGCGCTTTGCTCAACAAATCCCCGCGCCCTATCCTATTGTCTTTATATCCCTCTACCTCTAATTTTGAGGCCAGTCTGTCCACAGTAGTCCTTGGAATTGGTCAGTCTCGTCGTTCGTCATTTTTGATGCCTCGTGCAGAATTGTTGTGCTTCTTGATTCTGAAGCCCTCCATCCTACTTTATTATGAACCATTTTATTTAAAAAAAAAATACAATTCAATGTGGCGATTGCACAAAGTTGTCGAACAAAATCGTGTTAAAGTTTTCTTGGCAACAGGCTGACAACACATATTTGATGCATACAATTTGAGAAAGTTGGTAAGATAACGTTGAAATTTATTATGAGATGGGGTGATAAAAGTTATATCTTAACGATATTTATACGGTTTGCGTGATACATCACAGGTATACTGCAACAAACCCTTAGAGAAAGGAAATTAAACTTTTGATCTTGCGAATTTATTGTTTAGTTTGAAAATATTACATGTATATGGGTGAGGGATATCAATATTTTTTAATGGTTTTGTCCGTATATAATCTTTTGGGCTCAATTCTGTTTGGAATCCATTGATTTCCATTGATTTCCCGGTGTGGAATAATAAATGGAACGAAGGCTATTTCAAAAGAGATATTTGCACTTCATTTTTGTTTAACCGATTTGAAATGGTGTTAAACTGATCTAATTCCCAATATCTGTTTTGAAAACGACTATTTCGTCAAATTCTCAATAGTTTGCGTGAACTAAGTTACAACTGCAGATTATTTTTAGGCAACTTGACAAATATTTTATTTCTTGATTTGAAAAAATTGAATCAATTTTTAAGTGATATTTATCTCAGAGATAATATTTTCAATTGATTTCCCGATGGGGAATAATCAATGAATAAAAATACGCATTTAGAAATAGAAGTGGGACTGGCACTTTCATTTCACATTTTCAAAGTATACATCAAATGTTGCTCCGATTTACCCTATTCGGAAATTGGTGAAAAATTTTTAAAAACGAAATCACCGTCTACTCACACTCTCACTTTCCGTATACTAATGACACGACAGGTATTATTCGTATTTTATTTTTATGTGCTAGATAAAATGTTTAGGTCGTGGGAGATGATGGAATTCTGGCAGGTTGGCTTCTAAGGTAGAGGATGTTCAATTGATTTTGTTTAAGTAATCTATGTTTGAATGGTCATTAAAACGGAAGAAAAAGAAGAAAAATCCTCAGACCATGTCATCATTTGGATGAAAAAATTGAGAAGGCAGTCGGAATGGCAGTTATTGTCAAGGCTGGCAATTGTCATTTCTTAATGATTTTTACCCGATTCGTGGGATTACTCAATTGTATTGGCATTTTCTAAGGATTGACGGAAAGAATGTGAGGTGGTATTTTCTAGTTAATTACAGTTTAATTAGTGCTATTTAATTAAAGCAATTTTTCCCGATGTTCTTGATAGTTGTGTTATTCGTGGAATATGTAGTGGTTAGAAAGAAAGTTGCACTTAACGATTATGTGCCAATGGATGGTTTATGTTGCCAAACACAAGTTTCATTGGCGACTTGTCTTTTCATTCCTCGAAGGACTCTATTTCAGTCC
Organism: Daphnia galeata; assembly: GCA_030770115.1. Classification (NCBI taxonomy): domain Eukaryota; kingdom Metazoa; phylum Arthropoda; class Branchiopoda; order Diplostraca; family Daphniidae; genus Daphnia; species Daphnia galeata. Next base: position 8,404,780 of record CM061123.1, on the reverse strand, counting down.
TCGGTCGAGGTGTTATTTTTGTTAGTAACTTTTCTTTTCCCCTGTTATTCTTCTATTTTAGCATATGAATCATAACTTAATGTCTTTCATTTTTTTTTTCATTTTAGCAAGCTGAAAGCATCGTTAGAAAACGAGAGTTTATATATCCAAATGGTTTAAAGTGAGGGTATGAATTTTTAGATTTTAAAGAAAATTAGAATTCTAGTGTGTAAGTACTAAGTAATGCTGTTTTTTAGTCTCTTACACACAAGATAACGACTGACTTTTCGAATGATGCCCATTTTCCGGAACGCATTGTGACTGTGGTTGGGACTAAATACTCGGTCGGAGCTTACATCTTTTTGATATGCGAAATATTGGAAAAGGTGTTAAAAGCACTTTATTAAATTCCTTTCATTATTTATTTTGATTAATTTTGTTTTCCTGTAGGAAATTGTTGGTTCTACGCAAGTTGAAATGAGTTTGTTGTCTTCGGTACAGTGCTCTTTTTTAAATGGGTTAAACTTTTCAAAAAACAACCAAATTTGATGGTAGTCTGAAGCCTGTGTGACCATTAATGGAAAATTTCTCCTAAACTCGGATGAGAAAATGGTTTTGGTGTCTGGATCGACCGAATCTATCATTTCGCGCTTTTACTACATATGCGATGTTCTTTAAGAGGTAATGAATTGTTTTCAAGTCGAAACATGGTCATTATAACCCCTCGTTTGTTTATCAACTATTTTTTTCTAGTCTCCACCGTCTCCTGCTGGGTGTCCGTACGTTATCGACTTCCCATTTGACAAGGAATTTTTCCGACAGGTAGGACTTGTCAAGATTGGTTCCTACTGACTGAAAAGGTATTTCTTGTATTTTTCATTACTGTTGCGAATTTACAAAACGGTTAACTTCGTCTCTTTTCTCTTTGTCGTCGTATAAATTTTTTTCAATAACGCTTAGTAGAACATATCTTGTTTCCCGGACACGCGTGGGCTTTACTGCGTGTGGGTTAGAACCGATCAAATTCAAGGTTTTCTTTTTTTTATCCCCTCTCTGTGCTATTTTAAACTTATTTTTACAGGGATAATATCTCATTCTATACAATCCTCCTTCCCAAAACTTTCTTCTCAGGCTCTCAACCTGACCCACCTATTCATATTTCATGTATGAAATTCGTCCGCAAACAATAAGAAAAAATTATTTAAAGCGAATGTTGCTTAGATAGGAATGTGGAGCTTAAGTTTTGAATGAAGCGAATGTCAGAGACCCAAAGTGTAGAAAAAAACGTTACTTTGGTGAAAGGCCACATCCCCGAAGATGACATTTTTTGGCCATTTAGGGAGATTTGGGATTTAGGCTGAATGAGTTTGCAGGGAAAAGAAATGTTGTGTTAAATTGATTATTATACAACAACTATGACCCATGAACTATTGAAAATTCTGAAGAGAATAAAGAAGAAACTCAAATCCCCTCCCCTGAATTTGGAGAATAGAAATAAATGTAGCGATTGCATTGGCAGCTGTTGCAAAGGTTGGAGGTTGTCATTTCTCAGTATGACTTACACTCGATTTAAACACGTTATGTAAATGTAAACTCTCGAAAATCTTTTCCTCTGATGTTGAATGGGTACAAACAACAGTGTTGGTCTCCTTTTGATGAAAAAAGACCAGTAAGAAGAGTCCTCCATTATGCTCAAGTTAACTGTATGCAATGCCTTGATATAAAATGATATTATTAACTTTATCCTTTTGGCTTCCTGCATCCCTCGCTCCCTTTCTCGTTGAAAATATTTGACCTGCTCTCATTAAGTGAGAAGAAAATGTGGTATCGTTCCGATGATCATCAAGCATACGCGTTAGGAAAAAGATGTGTCTTGAGTTTCAGTTTAAATTGTTGCTGGTCAATCTCAACCCTTACAGAGAGAGGGAGTGCATTTCAAACAGATGGAGCAGCACTAGTAAAAGATCTCTTTCCGTATTTTCCAAGTTTGAAAGATTGGGCAACAATAATACGAGCAGAGAGTGAATGGATCTTAAATCACGTTTTGGTTCGTAGAGTTTGACATGGCTTGGCAAGTAAGGAGGGGCAGTGTTATTAAGGCATTAAAAAGTCATGAGAGCGGTTTTAAATAGATTGCGCTCCTCGAAAGGTAACCAATGCAAGAGCCATAGATGGTGAGATATGTGCTGGTATTTGCCAACACCAACAATCAGCCTAGCAACCGCATTCTGGACCCGTTGAAGTTTCATCAAAAGGACTTGGGTAAGCCAAATAGTAGCGAGTTAGCATAGTCAATTCTGCTCAGAACAAGAGCATGTACAAGCGACTTCACAGACCTTACATCAAGATATTTTCTAATTCTTTTGCACTTTTTTTTTTCAGTATCATGAATCCGAGTTCCACCTTATTATGGTTTTATCCTCGGAGAATAAAATCATTAGACTATGTGCCACGCCCGACACAACAGTGAAGTTCGTTGACTTTATTCACAAGAAACTGAAAGAGGTACTCGTAATCTTCTGGCACAATGCTATATGGGGAAATATGGTTGGCATGTTGAGTTCCTTGGATTACAAATATCGTTCCATGTCCCGTAGATAAGTTGGCAAATTTTTGAGCTATTCATAAATTTACAAAAACCGATTGAAACGAAGGTATTGATTAACTTCAGCTGGGACTGTATGGGAAATCGACACCTGCTACCTGTGACACTGGCTACCTGGGGGGGGGGCGACAATGGCTACCCCGACACTGGCTACCCAACACTGGCTACCCATAAGGCCGACACTGGCTACCCGACAGTGGCTACCTCCCGTTTCTACGCCGTTTGCGTCTATCGCAAAAGGCACTTTATAGTATGTGGTACTGCGACTTACGTCAATATTTGTAAATCTATGAGAAATCACAGCGTTGGAATATTCAAATAATTTGGTTGCAATCACAAAATAAATGGTAAATCACAAAATTCCCGATCATGAGGTATGGTCGAGTTCCAAAACATGTGCAGGAACAACCTAGCTTATTACATGGTACAAAATTTAATTAAAGTGGATTGCGTCACATATCTCTCTTGGAGTGCTTGGCTGAAATCACTCAAAATGCGATGGATCAGAATTTATCCCTTCCAAAATATTCTTTGACGACCCTCTATATGCTCGATGATACAGTCTACAAAAGTGGTACTCTACGAAAGTCTGTGCTGCTTTGCTCTAATGTGACAAATATGGAACTAAATATATTTGAGAAGCAAATATTAGAGAAAACTGATCTTTTGAGTTTACTTTCACCGAGAAAAGTCCATGCTCCTTGAAATCAAAAACGCTGAACTACTAACACATTAGCAATCTCAAGAAACAATTTTTTAAAGGATTTTTTTTATTTTGATGTTGCATTGATTGCTGAGTTTTTTTGCAAATCCGGAATACTTGAGTATTTATAGATGTACGGCTTTTTTGTTCGACGATGAAAATGTTTCGTCTTAAGATGACGAAACTATTTCATCTGAAGATATCATTGATACATTGAGACACCCTAGTGCCCATCCTCCATCATATCCAAATCGTATCGTCCATTTCGGTCAGAATAGTTTAAAATCCGTTAAAATCGAATGATTAAGATATTCGGTTCTTAATTCAATAATGCTGCTGTTCGTGTGATTGATAAATGTACATTAAATAATTTTCTTATTAAATCGTTCATTTTCGGCTGTATTTAATTTCCAGACTTGAAGAGGGAAACGGAAGGAAAGTATATTTAACAAACTGATCAGATAGAGCAACATGTCAGCCCAGATGATTTTTGTCCCACCTAAACACACTGTTTGATGACTAACACAGCAAGAGAAACGAAAATTTAATTGCCAATGTTTTAAAATCCAAACTGCGTTATCGTTGCAATCGTTGATATCTTCAATCGTAATTCCGCGATTCCCATGCAGCTCGATTTTCTTCAATGGGTAGAATTCTTGCAGAAAATGGTCAACTCCGTTCTTAGTAATTGAATTACATTCCCATAGTTCCAGATACTCTAGGTTACGGAAGGAATGGAGATGTTTTGCAAGTCTTTGCAATACATTGTCAGCAAGGGCCTCGCATCGAAAAATGTATAGCTAAGAAAGTGCAGGAGAAAATAAAAGCGCAATAAGGTTTTCAGACGAAATTGTAAAGTAATCACAAATACCTAGTATTTTTAGAATTTCTAATACGGGCTTCTCTTTCTGGTTTTCAGTGCATTGGTTTGCCGTACATCTATAAATACTCAAGTATTCCAGATTTGCAAAAAAACTCAGCAATCAATGCAACATCAAAATAAAAAATCCTTCAAAAAATTGTTTCTTGAGATTATATCCAAATGTCTTAATAAAAGGGACAACACCAACAAAAGTTAGTCTATTGATTCCATTAAATGTTTTGGCATTGTTAGAATATTCTAATTCAGCGTTTTTTATTTCAAGGAGCATAGACTTTTCCCGGTGAAAGTAAACTCAAAAGATCAATTTTCTCTAATATTTGCTTCTCAAACATATTTAGTTCCATATTTGTCACATTAGGGCAAAGCAGCACAGACTTTCGTAGAGCACCACTTTTTTAGACTGTATCATCGAGCATTTAGAGGGTCGTCAAAGAATATTTTGGAAGGGATAAATCTGATCGATCGCATTTTGAGTGATTTCAGCTAAGCACTCCAAGAGAGATATGTGACGCAATCCAGTTTAACTTGGGTTCTTGAGGGCCATTTTAGTTCTATGGTGACGTTCCTGCATCCCCTTAGTGATAAAAAGCGAATGGATTTGCATTGTTCACCCACGCAAGACTTTTAAATTCCATTATCCGTCAATTTTTATTGAGACAGTCATGCGGCATGACTCTATATTATAAGCCTGACTGTTTGTAACATGTAAAAATTAAATTTTGTACCATGTAATAAGCTTTGTTGTTCCTGCACATGTTTTGGAACTCGACCATACCCCAAAATCGGGAATTTTCTGATTTACCATTTATTTTGTGATTGCAACCAAATTATTTGAATATTCCAACGCTGTGATTTCTCATAGATTTACAAATATTGACGTAAGTCGCAGTACCACATACTATAAAGTGCCTTTTGCGATAGAAGCATACGGCCTCGGAACGGGAGATTGCCACTGTCGGGGTAGCCAGTGTCGGGGTAGCCATTATCACCCCCCCCCCCCCCATCGGTTTTGTCTTCAAGTAAAATTTGGGAATAGCTCAAAAATTTGCCAACTTATCTACGGGACAAGGAACGATATTTGTAATCCAAGGAACTCAACATGCCAACCATATTGCACCATATAGCATTGTGCCAGAAGATTACGAGTACCTCTTTCAGTTTCTTGTGAATAAAGTCAACGAACTTCACTGTTGTGTCGGGCGTGGCACATAGTCTAATGATTTTATTCTCCGAGGATAGGACCATAATAAGGTGGAACGCGGATTCGTGATACTGAAAAAAAAATTAAAAAAGTAATTTTAGCATTATATCTTACTACACAACAAGAAGAAAAATACCTCCTCTTCAAAACGATTGCGTATGTGAGTTTCATTGCCTCCTTGGCCAGTGATGCACCCATATTCCTATACAACAGCTTGCGAGAGAAACTAAATATCAACTTTAATCCAACATACCCCAAGAAAATACAGGGGATTTTCTTCAATCCTCATTTCTTTCGTCCGAAAACCAATTGCCGGGATATAGCAAAACAATTATTTCACATATTGAACTCTAATAGCAGTGAACTCCTACTACTACTATTGTATTGTACATGCAGTGATAACTCCACTCATTAAGAAATCAACTCTGGATCCGCAAGACTTCTCAAACTACCGCCCGGTGTCTGGTCTTCCATTTATCTCCAAGGGTGGTGCTGAAGCAAATAACTTCTCACATTGAGGACTTCCAATTTCTGCCGCCTAGTCAGCATGCCCATCGAATTAATTATTCAACTGAGATTGCTCTCCTGGCCCTCCAGAATGATTTACTGACTACGGCTGATACTGATATGGGCAGCGCACTCCTGCTTCTGGATCTCAGTGCCACGTTTGACACTGTCGATTATCAGGGACTATTGAAGAGTAGCCTGTACTTTTGGTGTCACTGGTTCTGCGTTAGGATGGTTCCAGTCCTATCTATCGGACCGTACACAATCAGTTAAGGCTCTGGGGGTCACATCGTTGCCCACTCCACTTTCTTTCGGTGTTCCGCAGGGATCTGTGCTTGGCCCGTCTCTTTTTTTCCGTCTACACCAGCCCTGTTCCAGCCATCGTTTCGAGACATGGAGTCAGTGTTAAGCAGTTTTCTGACGAAACCCAGGAGTACGTTCATTTCAACATGGATCCACATAGCCAGTAGCCAGCTCTCGGCTCACTTGCTGACTGCGCTGCTGACACTGAAGATTGGTTTATCGACAACCGTGTAATGTATGTATGTATATTTTTAAAAAAAGCTGAACATTGGAAAAAGCCTCTTACTCTACGCTGTCCCTCAACGTCATTCCTCCGAGCTAGTGAATCCTCCGTTAGTGGTAGGCGATGTGACTCTTCCTCCCTCAGTTCAAGCACGCAACATTGGTGTTTTGTTTGATAGTGCCCTTTCTATGGTTCCTTAAATCAACAGTGCGTGCAAAAGAATTAGAAAATATCTTGATGTAAGGTCTGTGAAGTCGCTTGAACATGCCCTTGTTCTGAGCAGAATTGACTATGCTAACTCGCTACTATTTGGCTTACCCAAGTCCCTTTTGATGAAACTTCAACGGGTCCAGAATGCGGCTGCTAGGCTGATTGTTGGTTTTGGCAAATACCAGCATATATCGGAACATCTATGACTCTTGCATTGGTTACCAGTCAAGGAGCGTGTTCTATTTAAAACAGTTCTCATGACTTTTCGATGCCTTAATAACACTGCCCCTCCTTACTTGTCAAGCCATGTCAAACTCTACGAACCCAAACGTGATTTAAGATCCATTCACTCTCGTACTCGTACTATTGTTGTCCCATCTTTTAAATTCAGAAAATACGGAGGGAGATCTTTTACTTGTGCTGCTCCATCTGTTTGGAATGCACTGCCTCTCTCTGTAAGGTCTGAGACTGACCAGCAACAATTTATACTGAAACTCAAGACACATCTTTTTGCTAACGCTTATGCTTGATGACCCTAACCAAATCATTGTGACCCAAATTTATGCGTCATTAGATCGTTAAGTATGGATAATGTGCTATAGAAATGTAACAATACAATTCCATACAATACTACTACAGATACTTTCAATCTAGTCTGTCTGGAAAGTAACGGAAAAGTACGTCAACATCGTCGGAACAGCACCGCATTTTCTTCTCACTTGAAATGAAGAGAGCAGGCCAAATATTCTCAACAAGAAACGGAGCGAGGGATGCAGGAAGCAAAAAGGAGAAAGTTAATAATATCATTTTATATCAAGGCATTGCATACAGTTAACTTGAGCACAATGGAGGACTCTTCTTACTGGTCTTTTTTCATCAAAAGGATACAGAAACTGTTGTTTGTCCCCATTCAACATCAGAGGAAAAGATACTCGAGAGCTTACATTTACATAACGTGTTTAAATCGAGTGTAAGTCATACTGATAAATGACAACCTCCAACCTTTGCAACAACTGCCATTGCAATTGCTACATTTATTTCTATTCTCCAAATTAAGGGGAAGGAAATTGAGTTTCTTCTCTATTCCCTTCGGAATAGTCTATGGGTCATAGTTTTTGTATGATAATCAATCTAACACAACATTCCTTTTCCCTGCAAATTCATTCAGCCTAAATTCCAAATCTCCCTCAATGGCCCAAAAATGTCATCTTCGGGGGTGTGGCCTTTCACCAAAGTAACGTTTCTTTTCCACCTCTGAGTCTCTGAATTCGCTTCATTCAAAACTTAAGCTCGACATTCCTATCTAAGCAACATTCGCTTTAAATAATTTTTTTCTTATTGGTTTCGGACGAATTTCATACATGAAATATGAATTGGTGGGTAAGGTTGAGAGCCTGAGAAGAAAGTGTTAGGGGGGAAGGATAGTATAGAATAAGATATTATCCCTGTAAAAAATACATTAAATGTAGCACAGAGAGGAGATAAAAAAAGAAAACCTTGAATTTGATCGATTCTAACCCAGTAAAGTAAAGCGCACGCGTGCGCAAACGGCAACTCACCCAGTGCTGAGCTAAATTGGTAACACCTGGCTGAATGAGAGATATGAGAGAATTGAAGAGACGAAGGCCAACCGGGAAACAGATGACGGAACACTGCGTTTTTTTTCTTTTTAAGAATGGATTTTCGGTACTTTTGCAATGCGCAAGTGGCAGCACTCATCATGCGACGAAGAAAGTTCCAAGCTGCATTCAAATAAAAAGTTAGGTGAAAATTACAAAAAAACAAAAATTTAAAGCTGGGCAACGACTTGGATCCATGGATGAGGCAGAAACACCACCTTCCTTTGGTTTTAGCCGTGGGATCTGCCAAGTCAGCAGCTTTCTTCTTGCCTTGGTCGGCCTGCAGAGTAATTCCACAAATGTGGTATATGGATCGGCTGATAAAATGGCCGGAACCCGAAACTCTAACTTGTATGAACGGGTTCGGGGAAAGGTCACCGGGTATCGTGGGTGACGCAGGCAAATTATTCATTTTCAGCACTTCTGCCTTCTGCTTGTTCCAAATGACGCGTACCTCAGATCGGGTGGTGATCTACAATTCTTAAATCAAATGTAGATTCAAAGTTGGGAACAAAATATCTCAATATACCTTTTCCTCATTGCTTCGTATTCACACTTGCCAAAAGTCGTGCGGCTAGTCGACTAATGCGCACAATGGCGGGGGATAGCCGAAACTTGCTTAAAAACAGTTAAGACCTCTTTCAGTTTCTTGCGAATAAAGTCAAAGAACTTCACTGTTGTGTCGGGCGTGGCACATAGTCTGATGATTTTATTCTCTTTGTGTGTTTCATTGCCCCCTTTGCCAGTGATGCACCCATATTCCTTTACAACAGTTTGCGAGAAAATTAAACGTCAAATTTAAGAGAACGAGCGAATTGAAAAAAAAACGTCTATGACAACAAACAGAGAAGTCAACCGTTTTGGAAATTCGCAACAGTTATAAAAAATACAAGAAATACCTTTTCAGTCAGTAGGAAGCAGATCCTCACAAGTCCTGCCTGTCGGAAAAGTTCCTGGTCAAACAGGAAGTCAATAACGTACGGAAAAATAAGGTCTTCCAAAGTGCCTCTGACACTGTTCTTATTCAATTTAAAAAACTATTTCGTTTTTAAAAACTTTTCACCAATTTCCGAATAGGGTGAATCGGAGCAACATTTGATTTACACTTTGAAAATGTGAAATGGAAGGGCCAGTCCCACTTCTATTTCTAAATGCGTATTTTTATTCATTGATTATTCCCCATCGGGAAATCAATTGAAAATATTATCTCTGAGATAAAAATCACTTGAAAATTGATTCAATTTTTGCAAATCAAGAAATAAAATATTTGTCAAGTTGCCTAGAAATAATCTGCAGTTGTAACTTAGTTCACGCAAACTAGTGAGAAGTTGACGAAATAATCGTTTTCAAAACAGATAATGGGAATTATATCAGTTTAACACCATTTAAAATCGGTTAAACAAAAATGAAGTGCAAATATTTCTTTTGAAATAGCCTTCGTTCCATTTATTATTCCACAGCGGGAAAGCAATGGGTCCCAAACAGAAATGAGCCCAAAAGATTATAGACGGACAAAACCATTTAAAAATTTTCGTATCCCTCACCCATAAACATGTAACATTTTCAAACTAAACAATAAATTCGTAAGATCAAAATTTTAATTTCTTTTCTCTGAGGTTTTGTTGCAGTATACATATGATATATCGCGCAAACCGTTTAACGATATAACTTTTATCACCCAATATCATAATAAATTTCCCCGTAATTTTACTAAACTTCTCAAATTGTATGCATCAAATATGTGTTGTCAGCCTGTTGCCGAGAAAACTTTAACACAATTTTGTTCGACAACTTTTTGCAATCGCCACATTGAATTGTATTGTAAAAAAATAAAATGGTTCATAATAAAGTAGGATGGATGGTTTCAGAATCAAGAAGCACAATAATTCTGCACGAGGCATCAAAAATGACGAACGAAGAGACTGACCAATTCCAAGGACTACTGTGGCCAGACTGGCCTCAAAATTAGAGGTAGAGGGACATAAGGACAATAGGAAAGGGCGCGGGGAGGGGGTGAGCAAAGCGCCACCTATGAAAATGTAAAGGGGTAAGGGGGAAAAACAAATTTTTACTTGTCTTGCCTTCCGGCGAGACAAAAATGAAAATAAACAAATGACGAACGGGCGTGAAATTTAAAACACGCCTCTGTCGTGAACAGAGCCTATTATATCATAAATTTTGTCAAGCTGATCACCATACTGACCTAAAAAATTTTAAAAAATTTATTTTAAAAATTGCCATTATCCCAAAAACTATTTTTGAAAAATAATAAGATAAGGTCCAGCACAACAACCGTCCAGCTGTCCGGCTAACAGAAATCAGCAGTAATTCTTTGACAAAGTCGTCAACAAGGTTTGTGCGTTAAATAGACATACCGCTTAGCAAGTTGAGAGACAGTCGCCGAATCACCAGTAAATACTTCAAACAAAGTATTGCTAATTTCAAAAACTAAATTTTTTGGATCCCGAAGCACACATAAGGACCCTTTATTGTTAATTTGGATTTAAGATTGGAAATTTTTCATATTTGTATTAATCTACAAATAAAAGCACGCATGCTTTGGCTAGATTAATAGCCTTTAAATATATAGAAAATTGGTAACTGTCGCATTCGACAAAATATTAAAATTCAATTAAGATCCCATTTATCATTCGTTCATTTATCATTCATCATTCATTTATCATCCGGATGGAATTTCCATAATTTTTACTATATTTATGTACATTCAAAGTTTCTATTATTTTATTTTTTTTTATGATTTTCGGTCCGAAACTACCCAAAAAACAATTTCCAGTTTCTATCTCGTTAACAATTTTTGAAAAAAACGCCTACTGCTCTTAAACTAATTACCTCAAATGCAGAAATAACACCGGAATGCCGGATGCTTTAACTCTACGTTAAAAGTTAAAACAAAAATATCTTCCCACGTGCCAGTATTGCCTATCGTAGTAAGGAGGAGGGAAAATCATGATATGGAAAATAATTTGCGTAAATGGTGTTTTTTTGTATGCGTAATAGAAAACAACGATCCGAAACTTTATGCATGAAATACTTGGCTTAAAAATAGAAGGCTGGTATACCATGAAATTATCTCTCAATATCTTCTCTGCATCGATCTGTTTAGCCGAATTTCGGATAAATAAAGTTTTAAATATAATTTTTGTTTAAAACTTAAAAGGAAACTTAGTTGCAAAGGTGTTGCCTTCCGAGAGTCCTAAATGGAATCCAATAGATCCGATGCAGGATTATGCATCGGACAGGTTTTTTGCGCAAATCAGAGGTGTGCATTTAATTGTTTTTAAACGTTCGGCGTCGGTTAACCGGTTTCTGATTTGCATAAAGCTTAGGGCCAGTCTTTAGACACTAAGAGAACCTAGCGGAAAAAAACTCCCATAAGACTAGGATAAAGTTCCTAATTCTGGACAGGCCTGATCATTTCTAATTCGGGACGAAATAAGTTTTTTTTGAATAAAAGAACAATTAAGCTAATTTTGTGCGGTAAAATAATAAAAATAGAAAGGATTTACTCTTTTCTATGTGTTTATGCAACTAGTTTGATGTATTTATATGAAGTTTTCCTAAAATATAAAAAAGAAAACTACAAAAAAGACTTAGAAAAAAACCAAGATTTTGGTGGGTCGAAATATGTCTGAAATAACAAATTTATTAGCTATTTCACACTGTATCAACTTAAATCAAAGAACCCGGCAAATTCTCTTGATTACACATAAAAAAACTAATTAAAGTCATCAAATTCACTGAATAATTCAGAAAGAAGCTTGCTGGGAATAAAACCCATAACACGAATTCGGGACATCCTTATACACAAAAACGGGACAAATAAAAGTTCACCAGTTTACCAGATGGCAGTAGTAGAAGTGTCAAAGAATTTGCATGTTTAAAATCTACAAAATACTATTTTTCTTTTAGGTTTATTTTTCTGAAGGTAGTTTAATGAATATTTACTTCGATTCTCCTTTAATTTCCTTTTTAAATTCATTCATTTTTAATAAAAGATGAGCTCAATAATAAAACATTTTTTTTGCATAGTGGGAATAGTCTTATAATTGTATCTTTTACATTTGGTGTTCTTCGTTCCACTCCAAATGGAGAAACATTTTGAAATTTGTTGAAAATCGCCACAGGGCTGTCCCGAATTTATAACACAGTCAGTATACCCGTAAAATTATTCACCTTAAATAAAGAGGTTTATTTTAGGACCAGGATTATTTACCACTAAATAACAGACAAGTAAAATGGCACACTACGGGTAATGGGCTAAAGGCGATACCTCACGAAATTCACTTTTAACTGCTATAGGGTTCAACTCCGGATAAAGACATTTTACGAAATTATTCAAAAATTGCCTCAGGGCTGTCCCGAATTTATAACACAGTAAGTATGCCCGTAAAATTATTCCCTTAAATAAAAAGCTTTATTTTATAATCGGAATTATTTAGCCCTTTATAGAACACAACTAAAGTGGCACAGTGGGTATGGTCCATACCCAACAATGTTCGTTTTAATGGCAAGTGGGTTAATAACCGAATTATTCAAAAATCGCCTCAGGGCAGTCCCGAATTTATAACACAGTAACTATACCCGTAAAAATATTCCCTTTTAAAAAAGAGCTTTATTTTACTATTAATTTTATTTACCCCTATCCGAAAGACAACTAAAGTGGTACAGTGGGTATGGTCCTTGCCATGCGAAATTGGTTTGCAACTGCTGCTAGGTTCGACTCGGGGCGATTATCTTTACTAACATATTGAACTGTTATATTAATGATTTTTATTTACTTATCCATTCAAACGTTCTGCATAGAAATTATTTCCTTAAGTCTGACAATAAAGTTTAGCCAGATGAATCGCCGATAATTTTTTACGGGTATACTGACTGTGTTATAAATTCGGGACAGCCCTGAGGTGATTTTTGAATAATTTGGTAAAATGACTTGACATGGTATTGAACCCATAAGCTGTTAAAATGAAACTTCGTTGGGCAAGGAGTTAAGGACCATACCCGCTGCGCCACTTTAGTTGTGAAAGATAAATGGGTAAATAAACTTGATCATAAAATTAAACTCCTTATTTAATGAGAATATTTTTATGGGTATACTGACTGTGTTAAAAATTCGGGACAGCCCTGATGCGATTTTTGAATAATTTCGTAAATTAACTTAACCTGGATTCGAACCCAAAATAGAATTTATTGCATGGTTCCGTTGTGGCACTTCATGACTTCACCCACTGTGCCACAGTGTCTTTTTGTGTTCCGAAATAAAATAGCACTTTGATTTTTGCGACACCACATGTTTAGTGAATGACTTTAAAAAGAAATTTATTTTAAGGCTATAGGGTAAGATTTGATAATTATCCATGATTCTTTAAACCTTGTTAAGATAAAATTAGATTAAAAAGAACCTTTAAACCTTGTTAAGAAAAAATTAGATTGAAAAGAGACTGCATAATCTAAGATTTGAACCGCAGGACTACGAGTGTAAATCGATAGTAGATGAGGCACGTTATATTTCTCTAATATATATATATTACGTTATACGTGAGTTCGATATATTATCAATGTCAAGGATTCAGAACTCAAAGGATTGAAAATTCTTGTGAATGCCATTACCACTAAGCGGCTAGAGGCTTCTGATGAAAATGAATTTCAACCAACAAGAAAAGCTATCATAGAAGAAAGAATACTAAAAGAACTCAATTCCATCACTAGCCCCTGGGGAATTGAAATTAGCTCAGCACACATGTATTTTATATTTACTATTCATATAGTAATAAGTGTTTAAGGGTCTAATTGTTGGAATAATTCGTTTATTTTATTCTAAGTGAGAACTTCAAGACCCTTAAAGAAGCTCAGCCTGTTAATGCTTTCATGAATGATATGCAAAAAATGGGAATTAATTTTGGTTCTGGGGATGGTGCTGTTACCGGCTCGTCTGCCCCTACATCGGTCTCGTTAGCAAATTTCGGAATGATCATGCAAGATGAACTGCAACCAAAATCTAAAAATGTTATCAAGCATACACAGATTTTGAATGAAGGATCTGGGATGATTGATAATCCTGTCATAATCTGTATTAAAATTGGATTGCTGGGGCATGCAGGCCGGGTCAGCGAGGCCGGGTCATGAATCCATACTTGGGAAAGAAATATGATTGGGCTTACCTTGATCACCATGGTATTCTAACAGAATGAATCGCCGATGGGACGAGTGGACGTAGGTAAGGATAGGGGACATTATAGTGACGGCCAAAATTTTAGGAATGGAAAAGACGGGATAGCATAGTTACTTGGAAATAAAGGGCCTAAAAAATTAATGGGGGTATAAAATGGCCTTTGTTGAAATGAAACTATGGTTACGCTTTGGAGAGCTATCAGTACCCTCTGCTAGCAGAAAACCAGGCAAGGGTAGAAGAATATCTCTGATTGCAGTGGTTGCAGTGGTGGTACAGAAAACGGAAGCAGGGGAATGGACAGCATGGATGGAAAAACCAGAGCTAGAGTAACTAGAGAAAAAAGTTGTGAAAAATATTTTTACGATTTGTAATCTCTTTATAAGGGCAAAGTTTGGCAAAGCAAAACCGAAGGGGATATTCTCCCACTGAGACTTTGTACTTGAGGCCACCATCCTCGACCCTTTCCACATTCATGGACTACTTGAGCTAGAGGACGGAACACCGACGATTCCTATGTCGGCTATCAATTTTGTTTTCTTTCGTCAGTGATAAAACATGAAAAATTAATAATAAGAGTTTTAGAAATCATCCCAAATTCGAAAAATGATCAATTTGCGAAATATTCGCGTTAAAAATTTTGAAGGGGTTCGTTAATTTTTCCACCTAGCGGTCACAAACGAAAGGTCTTGCACGGTTTTTGAAGAAAATAAACAACCGGCTCAAATCTTTTTCTCACCCATCCTTATAAAATTTCACCTCATTTATTCATTTCCTTTTTTAATCCAAACAAGAATATACTATATGGTACCCTTTCTCAAAATCAAAATATTTTAAACTCTATATTATCATGTATCAAAATTTAAAAAAATGACAAAAAAATTTGAATTTTTTTCATTTTTTCGCATTTTTGGGTCAGTTTTACCCCTAAATCTTATTATTTAAGAAAAAATCAGGTATCTATTTAAACTATATTAAACTCGAATCCAGAGTTATTTTCTTTGAAATTCAAAAATTCGTCGGAAATGGAACACCCTAAACTTACATGCAAAAAAAAGAACTGCAAAAAGAAGACAAATGGCCATTAGGGAAAAAAGTGCACATTGTGGTAGACGAGGTACCAATTAAACCAGAAGAAAGCTTTTTACCAAACTTCGACAAGTTCGTTGGACACGTTTTCATAACTGGAGTCGTGCAGCCAAAAGAAAACGGCAAACTTGCCATTGTTAACGTTTGCAAAAAACGGATTGTCCCGTTCATACTCTGATGTTACAGAAAACTCCGATTTCAACCCTATGCCTAACCCAGATAGGAATTCTCGTCCCGATCGAGCCCCAAAGTCGTACAAATGGGATTTCTGGGACAGGCTCAATTATAAAACAGCTAAAAGTGGTCCCTTGTAAAACAAAAAGCTCCGAAGCGTGGAAATTTTCACAGTCCCCTTTGAACGTACCTTATCCGTACCATTGATTACATTTTGGCTCCAACAGAACACTTGGAAAATTTTATAATTATCGTGCCCTTTGGTTTTTACGCCGTCGGTACCCAGATAGGAATTCTCGTCCCAATCGAGCCCCAAAGACGTACCAATGGGACGTCTGGTACAGGCTCAAGTATAAAACATCTAAAAGCCGTCCCTTTTAAAACAAAAAAAGCACCGAAGCGCGGCAATTTTCACAGTCCCATGTGAACGTACCTTATCCGTACCATTCATTTCATTTTGGCTCCAACACAACACTTAGAAAATTTTATAACTATCGTGTTTTTACGCGGGAACAACGACTCAACTTTAATAAACAGGGATATTAATATATCTCAAATAGCTCAGTGGGTAGCTGCCTGGCATTCGGCATCAATTGTGTATGGTTCGAGTCCAGCAGACTCCATTTTATTCTTCATTGATGTTCTTCACTCAATAAAATATTTCATCATGATTCATCGTCATCTTGTCAAGAAAGTTGAAATCCAATTCATAATTTGTGAAATCAGAGCCATCCTTATGATGACTTTGGATGACTCTGGTGATATTACACAAATGGTATTATACAATATAACAATATATGTAAGAAGGAAATAGCTCAGTGGTTAGATGACTAGTTTGAAATGCTAAAGGTCTATGGTTCGATTTCCGAGTCGGACACTTTAAGCATGGTGAAGATTTTATTGCTAATAAATGGTGGTGTAAAGTACGTACTTGACACGTCCTAGAGACGTCCCATGGGCTGTGCTGGGCACAACAATGGGATGATGACAAGGCGGACATTGCCACATCCAAAACCAGTCCCAAAGACGAGAACCCCGAAATATTGGGAGTCCTTGGGACGTTGCAACCGTCCCAACACGACATCTAAGGGACGTCATTGGCTCAGGTGTGTGTTATATGGGTATAATTTTGCAGGCGGACTAAAGGATAAACGAAGCTGCTGATTTAGCAGATCCTAGATTGGCTAAAACCAAAAGAAAGTTGCGTTTCTAACTCATCTAAATCCTTACCAACAAATTTAAATTTATTATTCATAATTTTTGGTAGTTCTGATCCACGCATGAACTAATTTTATTGATTTCGTACAGGCAAGGCTCGTCAATTTTTGGCAGAAGAGGAACCATTCAAAAAAGGTCTGGTGCTGATTTTATTATCAAACAGTGTCTTCCAAACTAGGACGAGAAAGCAGTCACCATGTCTGGATCAATCGACGAAATCACTTGGTGTCCACGGTGTTCAGCTAGCCGTCAGTACCGAATCTACTTAACGTTTGACTACACATTTTTTTAACCGGCAGGACTTCTCAAGATCCGACTCCTCCTGGCTCTCAAGTTATATAAATCTGTTGTGGTTTTCTATAGGAGTATTGAAATATCATTACCAAATGATCCATATGCAATCATTTTAAACAGGAGGTTGTTCACAGTTCTCTTGTTTTCATGCATTAGACAATAATAATTGAATAACTAGATAATTTGTTTATAGTCTGGCGAAACTTAATTCCATATTCTTCTTGAACAATGAAGACGGATCCTCAGAGGACATAACTGTGAGATTCACCGGTACACCCGGCACCATATTGCCGTTCTTCAATTTTATATGCACACTATAAAGGTAATTAAACTTCTAAATTAAACATATAAATATTCGCCTCTATATTCCTTCCTCTCCCTTTTTGAGCCTTGGATTTTCGGGGGATGGTTTCTTATTAGGCGGTTTGGGTTGCTATTTCATGTTCTAACACTCGGTGCCTGAATCTGTAATCTTTATTTTTTTTTTCTATTAGATTGGCAGATTCCATCTCGACTAGCAGTTAGCTTACTGATAACGAAGAAGGAAATAACAGATCTGCCAAAGAAGATAAATTTACCCGACGCGTCGCTCGCGATTAGGTGGTTTCCACCAACTTTGAAAAAATAACAGTATCAGGAATGGGCGATGGAATGAGCCACTGGATTTACTTAATTTGAGATTTAATTTGGCAGGCTAACCAAAGAATAAAAGAAGCTGCTTACTTGGTAGATCTATATCATCTGGTAAAACCAAAGGTAGTTGGCGTTTCCATATCCAATCACCAGCTTGAAATTTTACTAAGTTATTATACACCGTTTTTTCACCTTTCTCTAGGTTTGTTTGCAGTTATGCCAGCTAAGGACTTCAATCGTCGTATAATACTTACGAACGGAAAAAAACTGGGTGAACTAAAAACCTCTGAAGGATTGTCCAAATAAAGAAAATTTGGAACTGGCAGCCCTTTCCGGCATGGAACTTCAGTTTAGTGCGTACAATCAAAATCATCTAGTCTTCTGGACTAGTGAGAAAACCATTTGGGATTGTAGGGTAACAGTGTCAATCATTTGCAGGAAATGTAATTGTGTCAACGTGTAATCCATAATTTCAGTATTTATTGTATCACCAATGATATAAATCACTAATTTACTTAATTGCAACTTAAAAATAAATAGAAAATGGCAAATCAATCCAAATAAGGGCTAACAGCATGCCACAACCAGAATTGAAAAAAATAACATCTGTAATTTTATGCCCATAGCTTCTAGAGTATAAGAGTGTTCCTCTAAAACTTCATATCTAAGGGTGAACAAAAATATTATTCTTTGGCCTTGGTATACAGAAAAAATTTTATCATGAAATTAATTCAAGTAGAAAATACTCGTTGGTGGGTTATATCTATAACTAGGATATTTAGGTGGGACTCTCACTCTGTTGTGGAGTGAAGCTCATTTTAAACATAAAGGATATAAAATATTTCATATCGTCTTCGAAAAGTTATTTGCCAACTTTAACTGGATTCCTTCTGGGTAAACCTTCAAACCAACACTACACCAACAAATTTAAAATATATTTAGCCAGTTTAGTACTGGGTAGTTTTTTATTTTCTCCGTTAAGGCCTTAAAATTAATTTTTTTAAATTGAAAAAATGAAAAACTGGGACTCAGTACAAAGTTTAGGATACGAGTTCGATTCTAAAATGTGGGGGATTCAGCAAATAACCGTTGTCGAGTTGGCTCCGAAAGGGGTTTATGAAGGAATCCAACTAACTAGGTGTACGAGTGTGTCGGGGCCAAGTGACTCTGTTGCAAATTTCATTGATGTTTACTGTCATTTTAGAGGTAAACAACTTAAAAGTCCCTTCTTGATTGGTATTTTCAAGAAGGGACAAAAAGCCAGTGTCTTCAGTTATCCACCTCTTTGCTGACGGACAGCTCCGGTCAGTTTTTCTCTTCTCTCTACTCTACTAAGTCTCAAAAGTCCCGCAAGAAGAAAGTCTTAAAATCCGAGACTCGCGAACTTCTTCCCATGTAAAATCCCTATCCTAATTAATAAGATTTTTTCTTACCCTTTCAAAACATTTGCTTTACTACTTTTTTTTTGCAGGGACTCGCGTAATCTCTTTCGTTCTCCCAACTACGGCAAGTTTGCCAATCAATTGTTCGTTGTGCATTACACATTCACCTGTTTTCCTGGTAATATCAAACAGAATCTCTACTCTTTCCCATTGTCGTTGGGAAAGTCATTCACTCCTCCCCCCTACTAGTTTTGGAAATATTTTTTTGTGTCATCCTGAATTATCAAACACATCTTACCTTTCGTGCTCATTCTTACAGAATTTTTCTCCTTGTCGGTGTGAAAAATTATTCACCTCCCTCCCCCCTCCTATTTTTGGAACTTTATGTGTGACCAGCAATGTAAGCTTTATCCTGGACTCACATTTATTAAAATTGCAAAACTAATGGATTGTATCGCATGACACAAGTTTTTTAAATGACAGGCCGTTAACCACAAAATATATGCTAATGTTTTACCAGTTACGTCACCACTAAATGATTTTAAACTTTCAAGTTTCATCTAAAGAAAGATCGATTCACATCGTTAGGCATTGTGTCTTATCCATTTTTATCTTATGCTTACAGCTAAACGGATACTTTATATCTGTAAAGGCGAATTTCTTCAAGTGAAGTAAAAGACAATAGAAAATGTACGGTTTTGTACGAATTTTAGGAAGAAGTGCAGACAGTGCAACCCCTGTTTTTTTTACAGTACAAATGTAGTATATCGAGATTTTTCGATACGAACCGCTCTTTTTCATTGCGATAAAGAGTCAACTCGCTCTCAGCCAAAGCAGAAACGGGATCACAATAAATTGGGATACACAGAGAGGTTAAACAAGGACTATCTTTTAAGATGGTTCTAATGAATACGATAATACCAGAAGAGGACAAGTCAAGAACTTCTAATAAATGTCAAAAAAATTTCAATAGGGGAGCAACACCACCTTTGAAAGTTATTTGTTATTTTCGTCTACCTCTTTATTACATGAAAAATAATGGCTTAAATATATTCTAATTAGGTATTTTAAAGACATCAGACTTAAAAGATCAGTCTCAGTTATCCATTTATGGCATGTATACATGTACACTAGTAAGCGACGGGAAAAATTGTATCCCTTGTCCCAGACTTCCCCTATTATATGGAATGATTGTTTGGATTGAGAGACGGAAAACCCTGAATTTCCGCAATATTTAGATCAAACCTCGTCTTAGCTTCAATTCTAACATGACTTCAAAGAGTTTTTCGTGGCAAAACAATTTTACCGTGATTCAATTACATACAGCCATCTTAACTCCTTGCTGTGTAACGCAGGTTGAGAAAATCCGCAAATGTTGTAAAGTTTTGTATAAATCAAAGGGTCTTCTATTTTTTGCTCCAATTCCATCGTTATTGCAACACAGCGATTGGATACCAGTATCTGTGACGTTTTTGCAGTTATGAAGATCCAAAATCCTATTTAATTAAAAAAAAACAGCAAAAAATTTGCAATTTTTTTTTAATATTTAATATTTATATTCTATCTGTTGCAAACCTGAGTTTTTTACAGTAAGATCCTATGAATTCTAAGGAGAGTTATCACCCACTCTATAGTCCAACTTAGATTTCAAGAAAGCAATTTTCTTAATTGGGAAATAAAGTATTTGAATTAAAATAATTTTCTTCAGGATAATAAAAAATCGAAAAAAATCTTATTTGTGGGCTTATCATAAAGGGTCATTCCATCTCAACTCGGAAAAAGAGCCAACCTGGGAAAGATTTTGGTTTTTTCTTGAAATTTTGATTAATTTCTAATTCAAAATTGTAATTAAAGCTAAATAATAATAGCTTCTTTAGGGAATCAAACAACTTTAACTTTACTGTCCTTTTTTTCGGATGATCAAGAATTAAGAATAAATATGTTTCCAGTATGTGGTTATTTTATCTTCATTACTTTGAATTATAATTATTTTTTAATTTAATTTATTCAAATTAGAACGTTATTGGTTCTTCAAAATTTTAGTAGATTTTAGAGAAGATATTGCTGGTTTACAACGACGTGGACGTTGTTTTCGAAATCTGGATTTTTATTTGGATGGAGAGCGAGGGAATTTTGTGTCCGTTCGAGGCGAACTTGCGGGCCCTTGTGGTAAATTTCGCAAGGGAGAGCTCAGCCGAGAACAAAGGAGGGGGTGGTTTTTAGCAATTCAAGGGGATAGGAAGGCAGCGTTGTGACGCTGAAAGAAAACAAATATATTGGGAGGGAAATTCGAAATATTTCCGACACCTAAACTGAATAAAAACTACCCCCAAGTAACCGTGTACAGTACCCACCCAAATTATCTGCCCACCTTTTTTTTATAGATGGGCTTAAAGGCAAATATGCCTGTTGCGCGGGAATTTTTATAAAATCAACGAATCTATGAACGTCTAATATATGAACCAGGTAGTTTGAAAAATTACAAATGTCAAAATTCATTCATCCATAATTACCCGAAGGGTTACTGGTTAAAGTTGCAATTACCCGAAGGGTTACTGGTCAAAGTTTCGTTTGCAGTACGGTTTACGATGGAAATTTTTACATGGGCACCCTCAGTTCTCGTAACACTACACAGATGGCTTTTTGCAGTTCTTGTAACACTACACAGATGGATGCACTAGTTTTTTACAATTATTGATTATAATCAACATTTTTATTACATTTCAATAACTCTACTACGTAGCTGAGGATATTTTACATCTTTTCTGAAAATTTGGCTGAAATCAATTCAGGCGTTTGATCAGACGAAGAAATTGCTACTTTTTGACAGAATTTCAGTAGCTGTTATAGCAGACGATAACACAAATAGCAGGGATAAATAATATTAAAAGTAAACGTTACTTGAAATAGGATAGGATTTAACGAGAAATCCAATCATTTATAAAGTTACTGCCTATAGTTTTATCTCTAGGCTGATAACTAGGCCTAGTTATGGGCACAATTCCACCAAACCTAATTTCTACCGTCACTGCAAAGTAAAAATTTATCACGACATAGGGTGACGGGGTTTATATGATTCAACAGTTTGCGGATTGCCCCGCCACGAGGCGTATTTCAATATCGCATTCAATATTAAATCAGGATTCTAATATCTCATTCAATATTGATTCAGGATTTCAATATCTGAATGGATATTTAGAGAATATGAGCTTAAGATAAAGACCCGTGGCCATGGGGCGTGGGGCGGCGGAGCTCCAGCCTCGCAGCACCAAAGTCGCACGGAGTTTGTATTATTAGCTACATATATATTACTAAAAACTTTGAGACATTAATTAATCGCTCGGAGTTAGTATAAGCAGCATATATATTAACTTGAAACTTTGAGATATTAATAAATGTTTTTTTATACTCCAACGGGAACCTTGCAACCCCAATAAGGGATGCCTGCATATTTTTCGTAACTTTATATTTATTGGCGTTCCGTATTTGTCTGCTATGGGAGCTCAAATGTAATGTGCTCCGTCATTTGGCGTTCCGTATTTGTCTGCTATAGTAGAAACGATTAGGTATCGATAGACCTGCCAGAAATGCGTAGAAATCGATACAAACCGTTCTGCCTGATTTTCCCGCTAGATGGCGCCAAGAACTGGTTGATTATTCCACTGTGTTTTGCATTTAATACCACTAGCGGAGTACTATTATTTTAGGGGGTCATTTGGCGTTCCGTACAAATGTGCCACTTTTTTCAATCAACCTGGTCTCAGCTGGCGCGCCAGCACGCTACAACTAAGTTATCGTCGTCATTCACCAGTACGGTCCGACTTTTGCCACAGCCCACGGCGGCATCCAATGCGAATGCGGCGGTGGCTTCCCAACACTTCCCAACATTTATTTATTCGATTTCATTTACAATTAATTAATTTAATTGCATTTTATAGTTATTTTAGGTCTATTTGTGCAGTAATCAAAGCTTTTAAAAATTTAAAATATTTATTTATGTATTTTGTTTTGCTTTTAAAATACATTCATTTATGAGTATTTTGCATTCTTTTTGGTTTTAGTTTATTTATCATCGATAATTTACAAATTTAATTGTAATTAGGATGGGGTTTTAATTTTTATAGGCTTGTATCCTGACAAAATTTTTTTGTTAAAAAAAATATGAGTCGATAGAACTCGACACGCTGATTTCGGCTGTATTTTTTTTAAAGAAAACACAGAAAGCGCCAAAATTGTGTGGCCCATGGCTTCATCCACCTCCCTCCTTCCTACTCACCCCAAACGCACCCTAGCCCTTGGCTATTTAGGCTACAGGAGACGTTTGGCGCTTTCTGTGTTTTCTTTGTCGCGTTCACCAAAACTTTGGACAACCCACAAAAAATGGCGGGGGGTCCGTTTCAGAATGGGAGGGGCTTTTTCTAACTTCAACAATTTTTTTCTAATACAAATAATGATCTAAAAAAATTTTAAAAAATACAGCTGAAATCAGCGTGTTGAGTTCTATCGACTCATATATTTTTTTTTTTAAATTTTTGAGGATACAAGCCTATTGAAATAGAACGATATTGGCTGGCGCCACCAGTACCTTCCGATTTTTGAATAGCGTAGTTTTCCCCCTGCAAAGCATAGGGATTACACCGTTGCCGTAGCAAAATCATCCCGGTCTTTTTGAGCTATTTTCCAAATAAAATTAATGTTTATAACTTAATCTAAAAGTAGTGTGGATAGGGTAATTAGGGCATAATATATTTTGAAAGTTTGATACGCAAAACGACAAATTATAAAATATTCTTTGATACTAGCGTGTTCTTTGAATCACGAGGATCAAGAATATTATAACATTATTATAATTAGACTTATTTTAATTTTTAGTCGCCGAATCACCAGTAAATGCTTCAAACAAAGTATTGCTAATTTGAAAAACTAAATTACTTCGCATAAGGACCCTTTTTTGTTAATTTGGAGTTAAGATTGGAAATTTTTCATGTTTGTATTAATTTACAAATGAAAAAACGCATGCTTTGAATAGATCAATAGCCTTTTAATATATAGGAAATTGGTAATTTCCGCATTCGACAAAATATTTAAAATTCAATTAAAATCACATTAATCATTCCGGTTATGTAGGGAAGAATTGTCACTTAATAATAATGACATGTTTTTTTTTATTTGATTTTAATCTAATATTGATTGCATTTTGCATCTTTATAATGACTCAACTGAGTAAATTCTTCTGAATCCGCAGGAAGATTTAAATCATTTTGTGATTCAGATGAATTGTTTTTTTTCGACGATGAAAATGTTTTGTCTTCAGATGACTAAATTATTTTAACCGAAGATATTATTGAATATCTCGATGACGTGAACATATCAATTTGACTGATGGCCACAGTATATTCTCTCTAGGTATTATGTAAGAAATGTTCAACTACTGCCTCGGTAGCTATTAAAGTAGCTGTTTTTTTTTGTTTTTTTTAATCTGCCTCGTACAGACATAAGTGTTTTTTTTTGCTTCTTTTTGTACTATTTTGCAAACATTGAGACTTCTGTAATTTTGGACTAGAAAATAATTTGTTTAGACGTATCATAACTTTGGAAGTGACGGGAAATCAACACCTGCTACCTTCGACACTGGCTACCTGGGGGGTCAACAGTGGCTACCCCGACCCTGGCTACCCGACACTCGCTACCCATAAGGCCGACACTGGCTACCCAACAATGGCTACCCCGACACTGGTTACCTTCCGTTTGCTACCCATTCAAAATAGCTTAAATTCACCAGCCAACCGACTCAATTAAAAAACCAGCGTTTACTTTGTTTAACTTGACATAAGGCGGGCTTTTAGATCAGTGTTTCCTATCTTTGGGTATCTTGAAGTATCTTTAACCTCTTTTAGGGTGTTTTGAAGGAAGGTTTACGAGCGTAGAACTTAGCGGCACGCGGCACGCCTCTAGAATTTCCGTCTAAACGCACTAAAATAGGTTAAAGATACTTCAAGATACTAAAAGATAGAAAACACAATTTTAGGCAAGAAATGTCCACTCTGAAAGAAACTCCCCCTAGTTTTAATCATTTTCAGAAATGATTGCTTGATTGCAAAAATTGTTTTAGAATTAAAGAAACCATTCTCTATCACGCAATTAATAATTTTTTTAACAAGGTGGGGGGTCCCTTCAGTAAAAGAGGGTCCCAAAAAAAATAAAAAGAAACAAAATAAAAAAATATGGCTGCCATTAGTAGTAAACTAGGCATTTTGATGCGTTGGTGTTGTGAGTAGACATCTCGATGGCGCCGAACATGTATCGAACGATGTTCGATGTTCTGTTTACCTGAAATTGAAGTTCATTCTACTATCCCTAATACAGCAGCTAATATTGATGAAATAAGTCACCAAACAGATGCAAATGTTGCTGATGAGTTGGAAAACATAATCAAAAAATGAAAGCTATATCGATGATATCGAAGAATTGAATTCGGATGCACTTGGTGAAGAACTTCCTGATTGCTCATTTACTCATGAGGAAATCAGACAAATTTATGCTACTAAAGACAGGGTAAAAAATAGCAATGATATGACAATTCGGATGAGGCCCTCGAAGACTTGTCCCAAGGTATATACATAAATTATTAAATTTTATCAAGAACAATAATTTTTCCAGTCATGACGAAAAGGCTAACGCAAACATTTGTGTAATATAAAAAAGGTAAGTAGGAATATAAAAAATTATTGGCAATTAACATATAATGATTTAAATTTTTATTCAGAGTGAAATATGATGCTTTAACAAGTAAATAAAGTACCACAGCCATGAAAAACATTTGACTGGACTTAAATGGGGCCATGGTTTGGTAAAAGGGACCAAGGATCCAATGAAAGAAGAACACATTTTGTTTGTGGTATTTAAGCTTATTAATATGGTTAATGGTGCCAGTAAATGAGATTTTTTTTGCCCCCATGATAATGTTCACCGGTGTATTACGCACTGGATAAATATGTCAGACATCCCATTTTCTGAAATTGAAAATTCTTTTTTTTTAAGAAATGATGTTGTGCGCTTCTTATAACCAGTATACCAAACTGTGCTGTTCTGATTGACTTTTCGCAATAACATTGAAAAGATCTTTGTTTTTTCAAAAAATTTAGATTAACGAAAAGTGAAGGTATATCAAGTTAAGGGCTCCTCTAACTTGTATAATAAATTTAGAATTTAATACATACATTATAATATGTAATTTAATATAGTAGATTATTATATTACATATACGTAACCTTAAATATGTGATAGAACGTTTCCTGCCGATGGTTATTTACCATGGATGTCACCTTAACCAAATACCGTATGTTTCCTTTCTTGGGAATAACGATGGATTGGATCGCTGGTACATTTTTTTTCCCCTTGGACTTCCTTTAACACATCTAAAAGGACCTCATTATGGCGATAATCTTGTTGAGACTTTCATTGAAGTGGTCAAAATCGATTTGACTTGCTCGATAAGGTGAAAAAACCTATTAGCTGCTAGACTGAAACCTATTGCATAAATAAATTT
Source organism: Daphnia galeata (assembly GCA_030770115.1). Classification (NCBI taxonomy): domain Eukaryota; kingdom Metazoa; phylum Arthropoda; class Branchiopoda; order Diplostraca; family Daphniidae; genus Daphnia; species Daphnia galeata. The sequence continues at coordinate 8,378,018 of CM061123.1, read as the reverse complement.
TATGCTTTTATATTAACTATTCAAATTTCTATAATTTTGATTCTAGTTATTACAACTGACTCAGCATTTTCTAACTATAGTTTCATGCGTCATCTCAGGGATTAATGAAAATCAAAAAATATTTTGAACATCCATCCAGGATTAGCTGTTTCTCCCACACTTCAAACTTGGCCCTTCAGGCTTTTTGAAGGCAGCCGACATCGAAAGTCCTGCTGATGATGATTATTTTGATGTGGACCTTGAAGAAGCTCTTTTAGCTAGTTAAGCTATTCCAACTAGCAATAAACTAAAAAAGGTTTTAAACAATACGGCCGTCATATTTTCATTACTTAGATATTTCAAAAATAATTGCATTTAATTTTAATAGCTTTGCAGAATTTGTAATTTGTATTAAGAAGTTCCAGAGAAAGAAGTCTCTAACATTTTTTGCTAGGTACTGGGAATACTTAAATTCAATTTACGAATTACTGAAGATTTTTCCTAATTTATTTTTAGATTATATTTTTTATTAATTATACTTTCTACCCTTGACACTGTAGGACCATAAAGTAACAAGGAAAGCCATGGAAAATACATCGAACCCAACAATTTCCCAGGTTCTCCCATTTTTCTATCTTCTAATCCACAAACACAACTGCGATTTAAGATGTAAAACAGCAGAAGATCGCCCGAACTATGATGTCCTTTTAGCTTCTGTAAAATCAAAGTCGTTAACAGACGGTGTTTTAGAAGCTAGAAAAAAGTTGTTGAAGTATTTTTTCATTGCAAGTAGCCATGAATGAATTCACTCCGTTGCAATAAGTAGCATAGCTGAAAATTTTATTAAATGAATATAACATCTAAAATTTAATTAAATTTTAAGTTTTAGATCCAAGATTTAAACTGGAATATTTCAAGAAAGCAGGATGGATTCAACGAAAATAGATGGCATTAAAAGAAATGCCCAAAAACTGTTGGTTGCTATGTAGAAGCCCTTACTAAACAATGAAGAAAACTCGAATTTGCCCGCAATGATTAATCAAATATTGTAAACCTTTTATGGTCCATATGTGAAGCTAAGGTAGCCTAGTAAATTAATTGGAAATTTCTTTCATTTGCAAGATATTTCATGATGAAAGGATTTGTAATAGAATTCTTTTGGGGGAATGAACAAAACATAAATGACAATCCACAAGATGAATTTGACGCCTTTATCGAAGCTTCCGTGATTCATGACTTAAATATTGATCTTCTTAACTGGTAGATGGTTAGATAATAGGAATCTTGGTTGCATTTTTCCATTTCAATTATTTTTTGCTTACGATTAGTGCGCTGTAGCGTTACCTAATTTGACCAAAATTAGAAATGAAAATATCTTTTTGAAAATAATTGACTGGCAAAGATGAAAAAAGACTAGCCATTTAATCAATTTAATCAAATATTGAAATACGGCATGGAAATTGATATACAAAGTAGTATTTTTTTAACGGGCAGTGAGATCTCGATTTCGGTCGATTTGAACATTTTAAAAAAGCCGCCAACAACCAATACAAGATCTTGACGAGCATAACTGTTGATTCGTGGACAGAAAAAAAATGTAATTTTAAAAAAATTGCAAATGGGCAGATCATTAGCAGGCAGATTTATACCGACTTTTTAATTGGGGCAGAAATATAATCTAAATTCTAAAAATTACTGGCAAACGGGCAGAACACGAATTTATTTGGACTGTTTACTTAAGTTACGTTTGTGTTAAGTTACTAGTACATCAAGATAAGAAATGAAAGATGCGCATTAAAATTTATTACAAACAATACCTTTTGGTTCAACAGGATCCGGATTTTGATGGGTATTATAAACGTCATCAGTAAAAAAATGTTCTCTTGCTAGGATAGCCATCGTACAGGTGGCAGGTGTAAAACAGTTCTGGTTTCCGTTAGCTTTTTGAAGTTCCATGCCGGCGAGGGCTACTAGTTCCAGCACAGCGTTGGACAATTGGTGGTCAGATGGTCCACCGTACATGTCCACTTCATCCTCAACAGCTTCTTCTTCCATAAATATATATTCAGCCACATTTTCAACACCGTATTCAAGTGTATTGGATAAATAAATGATACTCGGAAATGATATGAAGGAGGAAATAAATGATGAGGATATTTAAGTGTGATAATAGTCTTTCATCAGAAACGATACACATGAACCAAGTAAAAACTCCTCAAATTCCCATAAACTATGGGAAGGTGGCCAAAATCCAATTACAAATTTCTCGTTAAGCAATTTAAATACAAGATGTGTTTTAGAGACGATACACTGACCAAATAGCACTTTCTTTCAAATTACCATAACTATTGGATGGGACCTAAAATCCAATTACAATTTTTCCTCAAACAATTTGAATACGAGTTTTAGAGACAATATTTATGAACAACTAGTCCTTTATTTCTAATAAACGACCCAAAATCCGATTAAAAACTGCAAAGTTATTCCACAAATGTGAAAAACACAGCGGCTTATGAACTCGTTTGGTCCCGAAACTGTTATTATTATAAACGAGTTAGAGAAAAGATCGCCTATCGCGGGTGGCACCCAAGGGAAATTTTTGGTTTTCAAGAGTTCTTCCTTCTGCTTGCTTAAAATCACGTGGATTGCTGGTGGGGTAGAAATCTTCAAATCCTTTATAGAAAATAGAGATTTAGCGAAAGGGATGAAAGAAGAGGAAACTTTTAAATTGAAACAGTTTAAATACCTCTCTCTGTTTCTTGCAGATGAAATCAACGAAGTTTACTATTGTATTGGGTGTGGCAGTGAATCTAATAATTTTCTTATCCGAGGATCTTTCCCAACTAATATGGAACAAGCTTTCGTCGTACTATAAACCATTAAAAAGAAATTTTAACAGAAACACACCATTCTCTGGTCCAGATACAATGACTTATTTTTCATCAGAGTTTGGCCAACACTTATCACTGATTACCAATTTAGCGCCAGACCAACTTTGAATATCCTTAGCGTTTTGGCCTCTTAGGCCCTTAATTGGCCAGCATTGGTTTGGAATCAGGAGAATCAGTTTGTGTGAATTAGAGTCACCAACTTTTCACTGAAACAAAGAAAAAAAGAAAAAAATGAACGGATCAAAACAATTGGTTTCCATTAAAAACCCATATTTCACCTTTTTTTGATCCGCACAGCGATGGGACGTTGCTTCCCAACAGTGCTGACAATGCCGGCTGGAAAAGTTCCTCATCGGAAAAGCCAAGGCAACACCCAGAATGTCGCACAAAAAAAAATATTTTTACATACTTATTACTTTCTGTTTTCTACTTGCTAACACAACGTTTACGAGGAGAAGTTGAAAGTTTTGTAACAACGAAGTAATTTTTTCAATATTTCCTATACATATTGGGTGTGGCCTTTGCTTCCAATTTTTTTAATTTCCTTAAAAAAAGTTTTTTCTTTTAAAGATGTCTGAAAAATGTCATTGAACAGACATGTTTTTTAAGGTCATTGAAAATTCATCGGAATTTTTCAATTCATCATTTGTTACGCATTTTTGCTGAACAAAAAACAATTTTCTCGGAGCAACGTAACCCAAAACAAAAAAAAATCATCCTCAACTTTTTTTTCCAATGGTGAAAATAGTTCTCATAATATTGCCTGGTTGTTCCGAGAAATATCTTCTTCTCCAGCTTATCATGAACTTTATTTCAATTTAAAAATACCCTTTCATAGGTAATACACGAAGCTAGGATATTCAGGTGTGACTACGTTCTGGATTGAAGTTCATTTTCAACAATAAAAAATGGTAAGAAATATTAAAATTTAATATCGGCTTCTAAAGGTTTTTTGCCGGCTTTAACAAGGTCCTCTCTTCCTTCCGGCTTAGCCATCAGACAACAACTGAAAAATTTTTAAAACAGACAAAGCCTTTTAAATATTAAAAAATGTAAAATATTAAAATAAAACATGATTTATTATTTTTCTAAATAAATCCTTTCGGAAGAAATATTATTTGTTAAGATTTCATACGATGTTTTACCGAAAACAGTATTTTAAACTCAAACTTTTTATTTATTAGGGGGTTTATACGTCTTTTTAGGACCGAAGTATCACCCCTTATTTATAAAAACGAGGAAGATGCAAAAAAAATTTAAACAGAAAAAAGAACCTTTTAGATGGCTCCTACGAGCTTAAATGCTGTTCGTTTGTGATCGTTATAATGTTTTGATTTTACGGAATCGGCGCTGACGGCTGATGTATCATGTATCGTGATATTTCTCGATATTAATATCGATATTCCTCAACGCCATCTAGCCTTTAATATTATTAATTTTTTTTTCATTTACGGTATATTTCTTTTCGTTCAATCTTAGGCCATAACACTTTGTCTGTTAAAAATGTAGATATAATATTTCTTTACCAAAATGACATATTCCCAGGTTCACTTTTACTATTAAATTTGAGAATTTTTACAATTGGACACCCACGCATCAAAATGCCTAGTTTACTACTAATGGCAGCCATATTTTTTATTTTTCTTTCTTTCTTTTTTTTTGGGGGGGGGATTATTCATCTAGTTTAAGCAATTATTGCATTGTTAAATTTATGATTGAAAATCGCAATTATTCGAAAATTGCGCCTTTTTCAACATTGCCAATTTCTCAATATCCCGGTTTTCTTCTCGAAAACCAGTGACTTCGTGGTAGGAAGTGTTTTATAATTCCGGCTGAGGTTGTATATACAGCGATTTTTTTACAAGAAGTTTTTTATCACTGGTAGAGATTACAAACGTGATATTGAAAAATAGGCAATGTTGCAAAAGGCGCAATTTTCGAAAAATTGCGATTTTCAATCATAAATTTAACAATGAAAAAATTGCTTAAACTAGATGAATTACGTATTGAAGGATAGGGAATTAAATTAAGCTTAAATAAAGAATTAAGAAGCGGCTGTTCACGGCACCCCTTCACACTGTGATTCGCCGCTAGAGGGGTTGGCTTGACGCAGACATTTTGAGTGGAATAAGGTCTATAGGTGGTAATAGATATGAACATTTTTATTAATCACTTGTTACGTTTTAATTTTTGTTTACATAAGTATATTGCTTGAAATGATTCATTTAGCAAAATTGAAATTTATTTAATATTGTAAAATAGAGCTACTTTCTACAAGTATATTATAACTTATAAAAAAACTTATAATTTATAAGTAACAGGAACAGTTGGAATGAAAGTAATTTTTTCACATCATTAAAATTCAAAATTAAAACATATCACAATCAGAGGTATGTATCCCGACTTGGGCTTTAAACGTGCTACGTAAGCAGCAAGATCAAGAGCATCTTCCCAATATCCGTTGCGAACACAGGTGTCCATCAATTTCGGGAGCACGAGAATTTCTGGTAGGCCTAATTGTGCGTGTCGTGACAGAAAATGACTCGTTAAGCGTCTCTCAGCGCTCAACGACTACGCTGTTTTGGAACATACATACATAACAGCATTAACAACTGCATAACAGTATGTCTGCTATGCTATCGTTTGACAAGTCAACAAACCAGAAGATCGTTTTAGCTTAAAATCTTCCAAGTTGATAACAATAACAATGAATGAAAATAAGAAATATTGAGAAATTTACCATTAGAATAACAGAAAAGAGATTATTCTTCAAAAACCCTTCTTTACAAACTCAGAATTACGATGAATAAGGTAAATAACATAAAAAGAAGAGAAAATTGAAAGAAGAGAAAAATCTGCAGCACCGAATCTGGCGCCAATGAAGTCCTGGTTTACGCCGCTAGGTTCGCTAGAAGTTTCTTGCCCAGCGAATAAGGTTTGAATTATTTTAAAGATTTATCAATGTAAGAATGCATGATTATTTTCTAATTGTAAATGAATTTCAATTTTGCTATACAAATCATTTCAAGCAATATACTTATGCAAAAAAAAATTAAAACGTAACAAGTGATTAATAAAAATGTTTATATCTATCACCACCTATTGGTCTAATGGTTATAGGATCCGACTGAAAATACACACCTGTATAGGACTGTATAGGATCTGACTTGTCATGAAAGGAACATGCACAGATACTAACCTTAGGTCGTAGCATCCGAGATGGGATCGGATCTGGCTAGCGCCCAATGTTATAAAACTGTCGCAAGATAGCCATTGTTAATAGCATTGTCTGCCTTGGGGTCTTGGGATGAATCAATGTGAGATACAGGTTAAAAAAAATCGGAGAAGGTAACCTTGTCACACGGAGAATTCAAGCTCATGCTCTGCATATAACATACGCGGGGGGGGGTACATAGCTTGTGCACTAGTCAGTGGTTCAAATAATCAAATCTCGGCGAGAGCCGGATGTATTTTTTTTATCTTCGTCGTATCTTTCTAAATTTATTTTGATTGCCTGAATAATTTACTGTCGTTTTTTAAACATATATTTAATTTTTTATTTTATGTGTGATTCATTTACATTTATTGGTATTATAAGTATGAATGGTGTGATTCAAGTTTAATCATATCCAAAGCTATATCGTTAATTCCATTGATGGGTGAAGAATTTGCTAATTATATTTACCGAAAAGGGCCGTTTCAAAGCTTGTTACCGTTAGGCGTTAGCTGTCGCTAGTTGGGGTTTTTTAAATTTTTACCACCGATATGGCAATAGCAATAGTCCCTTATATGATCGCCCTGACAAACTGTCAGTGCAGCAGACTACGTGCCATTTCGACTTTTCGAGAGCAACCGTAAACAAACGTATTGTTTAGCGAACAAATGGAAAGCAAAGATGGACTGCTTAAATTCGTATTTAATCATGATTTGAAAGGCGAAATTTCTGTTTTTGTAATGATACATTTCACTAGCATTATATGTCTTCTTTTTCTAGTCCTCCCTCAGAAGTTGTCAGAACTTTGCCTCACAACAAATGACAATGCCAGTCAATATTTGAAGCAGTTGATTTCATTTGGATTAAAGAAATTGGGTGAATTTTTTTTGAAGCTAGAAGTCTGTTTGCTGAATGTAGGTTTTTTAATTACAGGGAACGAGATTGACAGGATATCTGAAGAAAGAGCCTCCATCATCAACCAAACGAAGGAACTGGCTTTTCAGGAGTATCCAAAATTCATCAAAACAGCTCAGTGCACCAAAAGACTTTTCAAAATGTGTGCATTACTTTATGACCCTGATTCAAAGTTTCAAAATGAATGAAAGAATCCTTGTTTTGTTTACAGTTTCAGTTTAATTTTGTGATGAAAATTCTATGTAGCAATACATATTTTTAAAGTGTTATGAAGTTACAGAAACTAGTTGGGGTGAGCTTGAAAAAGTCTTCAAAGTCTACTTTCAAGATCCTAATGAAAGACATCTGAGTTGATTTATATTCTTCAAGAAACAAAAGGCATTTTAACTTGCCCTAAATTTTACTTTCAGGTTATTACTTTCTACACTATACTTAAGCTCCAAAATTCACCTAAAATTGTAGTGGGCAAAAAACCAGTTGTATCTGAATTTTAGGAAAAAATTGATTTTTTAGAACCAACTGCAATGATTCATCAATTAATGACAAATATTCCTCAGCTTACTATCCCTCCAGTCAAGCATGACACAGATTGGTAGACACATATTTTCAAATGTATTTCATTGATCGTTTATAAGTCAAATAATGCTTTCTTAAGTTGAAAAAAAGGTTAATCACACTGGGCAGCATCATTGAAGCAAAAGTGAAAAAAGAAACTCTCAGAATTAGAAAAGACCGCATCCAACTAGCTATTTTCTTACGCTGACTGAGCAACAAAGCCAACCACGGGCGAGGCAGTGTTGCCCAGAGCCTCGATTAGAGCTGCTCTGTACCAACAGTCTGACAGGCGATTTTTCGCCTACCCATTACAAACCTCTGCTAATGTTCCTTCTCCAGCTGGCACAGCAAAATGAAGACCACCTGCGGGTTGTTCCAGAGAAAATTCAATGCCAATTCTTATAGTGAACGACCCTCTGTCATCAAATGTTGTGCTTCTATAGGTATTCTGATAATAAGTTCACCCAAATTTGCATCAGGATCAGTGGAAGATACTGCTTCCTGGTGTGCAGGTGTGAAGGCATCAAGACTTTTTCTACAAAACTATGATATCAAAGTTAGGAATATTGATTAGAGTGTTAGACATTACATTGAAGATTCTGGACATATATCTTGGGTTGGATCAAAATATTGGAACTGTAGCTCCACATTATCATTCAGGGTGATTTCATATATTCTGCATTGTTTTACATTCAGAAAGACTTGACAACATTCTTTCGAGGGCAATAACATCAACTCTACAAATCCCTTCAAAAAAAAAAAATGAGTTAGAAAAATAGATAGTTGAAACGAAAAATTTTGTTTCTACATACAATAACACTCTTTGTTGGAAGGTTGATTCCAGTAAAACTCAATAATTGATGAGCTAGAAATAGAAAACTTTGTTGGATATTTTTATTTCCCAATTAAAAACTTTTCTTTATTGACAGCATCCCAAAATACCTAATTTGTAAGGTCTTTGAGGGATTGAAGTTTGAAGGCCCTGTGTAATGCTGATTTAACTCAAGTTGGACACATCATTATCTTTATCAGGCACATAAATAAAGGGATTTTCTTATCCATTTTACATTGAAATTTTCAACTTACTCGATGAATCTATTGAATTTCCCCCTTAAATCCCCCATAAAACTTTACAGAACCAAAGATTTCACAAAGTTGACATCGTTGAACGAGCCGACGCCAAATAGGCTAATAACTAATAAGAAGTCCTAACCATGAAATGTTGTCTGCTATTTCCGGTTTTCCGTTGCCGTGCAACCATTCTGAACGTCAGAATTTTTTTGCGAAATTTAAAATCTGTTCACAGTTTTAATAAATATCCTTTTTAAAAACGAAGAGGAATGATACCAATTATATGTGTGCACAAATCTCTAAAATGCGAAAATTTCAGTTCCAGTACTCCGTAATGTTACTTTCCCCTCTGCTTTCTCTAATCAATAAATAAATTATTAAGCTAAAAATATCGTTTTGCAACATCATAAAAGAAAACTCAGAATTAAAACTACGATGAATAAGGTAAATAACATAAAAAGAAGAGAAAATTGAAAGAAGAGAAAAATCTGCAGCACCGAATCTGGCGCCAATGAAGTCCTGGTTTACGCCGCTAGGTTCGCTAGAAGTTTCTTGCCCAGCGAATAAGGTTTGAATTATTTTAAAGATTTATCAATGTAAGAATGCATGATTATTTTCTAATTGTAAATGAATTTCAATTTTGCTATACAAATCATTTCAAGCAATATACTTATGCAAAAAAAAAATTAAAACGTAACAAGTGATTAATAAAAATGTTTATATCTATCACCACCTATTGGTCTAATGGTTATAGGATCCGACTGAAAATACACACCTGTATAGGACTGTATAGGATCTGACTTGTCATGAAAGGAACATGCACAGATACTAACCTTAGGTCGTAGCATCCGAGATGGGATCGGATCTGGCTAGCGCCCAATGTTATAAAACTGTCGCAAGATAGCCATTGTTAATAGCATTGTCTGCCTTGGGGTCTTGGGATGAATCAATGTGAGATACAGGTTAAAAAAAATCGGAGAAGGTAACCTTGTCACACGGAGAATTCAAGCTCATGCTCTGCATATAACATACGCGGGGGGGGGGTACATAGCTTGTGCACTAGTCAGTGGTTCAAATAATCAAATCTCGGCGAGAGCCGGATGTATTTTTTTTATCTTCGTCGTATCTTTCTAAATTTATTTTGATTGCCTGAATAATTTACTGTCGTTTTTTAAACATATATTTAATTTTTTATTTTATGTGTGATTCATTTACATTTATTGGTATTATAAGTATGAATGGTGTGATTCAAGTTTAATCATATCCAAAGCTATATCGTTAATTCCATTGATGGGTGAAGAATTTGCTAATTATATTTACCGAAAAGGGCCGTTTCAAAGCTTGTTACCGTTAGGCGTTAGCTGTCGCTAGTTGGGGTTTTTTAAATTTTTACCACCGATATGGCAATAGCAATAGTCCCTTATATGATCGCCCTGACAAACTGTCAGTGCAGCAGACTACGTGCCATTTCGACTTTTCGAGAGCAACCGTAAACAAACGTATTGTTTAGCGAACAAATGGAAAGCAAAGATGGACTGCTTAAATTCGTATTTAATCATGATTTGAAAGGCGAAATTTCTGTTTTTGTAATGATACATTTCACTAGCATTATATGTCTTCTTTTTCTAGTCCTCCCTCAGAAGTTGTCAGAACTTTGCCTCACAACAAATGACAATGCCAGTCAATATTTGAAGCAGTTGATTTCATTTGGATTAAAGAAATTGGGTGAATTTTTTTTGAAGCTAGAAGTCTGTTTGCTGAATGTAGGTTTTTTAATTACAGGGAACGAGATTGACAGGATATCTGAAGAAAGAGCCTCCATCATCAACCAAACGAAGGAACTGGCTTTTCAGGAGTATCCAAAATTCATCAAAACAGCTCAGTGCACCAAAAGACTTTTCAAAATGTGTGCATTACTTTATGACCCTGATTCAAAGTTTCAAAATGAATGAAAGAATCCTTGTTTTGTTTACAGTTTCAGTTTAATTTTGTGATGAAAATTCTATGTAGCAATACATATTTTTAAAGTGTTATGAAGTTACAGAAACTAGTTGGGGTGAGCTTGAAAAAGTCTTCAAAGTCTACTTTCAAGATCCTAATGAAAGACATCTGAGTTGATTTATATTCTTCAAGAAACAAAAGGCATTTTAACTTGCCCTAAATTTTACTTTCAGGTTATTACTTTCTACACTATACTTAAGCTCCAAAATTCACCTAAAATTGTAGTGGGCAAAAAACCAGTTGTATCTGAATTTTAGGAAAAAATTGATTTTTTAGAACCAACTGCAATGATTCATCAATTAATGACAAATATTCCTCAGCTTACTATCCCTCCAGTCAAGCATGACACAGATTGGTAGACACATATTTTCAAATGTATTTCATTGATCGTTTATAAGTCAAATAATGCTTTCTTAAGTTGAAAAAAAGGTTAATCACACTGGGCAGCATCATTGAAGCAAAAGTGAAAAAAGAAACTCTCAGAATTAGAAAAGACCGCATCCAACTAGCTATTTTCTTACGCTGACTGAGCAACAAAGCCAACCACGGGCGAGGCAGTGTTGCCCAGAGCCTCGATTAGAGCTGCTCTGTACCAACAGTCTGACAGGCGATTTTTCGCCTACCCATTACAAACCTCTGCTAATGTTCCTTCTCCAGCTGGCACAGCAAAATGAAGACCACCTGCGGGTTGTTCCAGAGAAAATTCAATGCCAATTCTTATAGTGAACGACCCTCTGTCATCAAATGTTGTGCTTCTATAGGTATTCTGATAATAAGTTCACCCAAATTTGCATCAGGATCAGTGGAAGATACTGCTTCCTGGTGTGCAGGTGTGAAGGCATCAAGACTTTTTCTACAAAACTATGATATCAAAGTTAGGAATATTGATTAGAGTGTTAGACATTACATTGAAGATTCTGGACATATATCTTGGGTTGGATCAAAATATTGGAACTGTAGCTCCACATTATCATTCAGGGTGATTTCATATATTCTGCATTGTTTTACATTCAGAAAGACTTGACAACATTCTTTCGAGGGCAATAACATCAACTCTACAAATCCCTTCAAAAAAAAAAAATGAGTTAGAAAAATAGATAGTTGAAACGAAAAATTTTGTTTCTACATACAATAACACTCTTTGTTGGAAGGTTGATTCCAGTAAAACTCAATAATTGATGAGCTAGAAATAGAAAACTTTGTTGGATATTTTTATTTCCCAATTAAAAACTTTTCTTTATTGACAGCATCCCAAAATACCTAATTTGTAAGGTCTTTGAGGGATTGAAGTTTGAAGGCCCTGTGTAATGCTGATTTAACTCAAGTTGGACACATCATTATCTTTATCAGGCACATAAATAAAGGGATTTTCTTATCCATTTTACATTGAAATTTTCAACTTACTCGATGAATCTATTGAATTTCCCCCTTAAATCCCCCATAAAACTTTACAGAACCAAAGATTTCACAAAGTTGACATCGTTGAACGAGCCGACGCCAAATAGGCTAATAACTAATAAGAAGTCCTAACCATGAAATGTTGTCTGCTATTTCCGGTTTTCCGTTGCCGTGCAACCATTCTGAACGTCAGAATTTTTTTGCGAAATTTAAAATCTGTTCACAGTTTTAATAAATATCCTTTTTAAAAACGAAGAGGAATGATACCAATTATATGTGTGCACAAATCTCTAAAATGCGAAAATTTCAGTTCCAGTACTCCGTAATGTTACTTTCCCCTCTGCTTTCTCTAATCAATAAATAAATTATTAAGCTAAAAATATCGTTTTGCAACATCATAAAAGAAAACTCAGAATTAAAACTACGATGAATAAGGTAAATAACATAAAAAGAAGAGAAAATTGAAAGAAGAGAAAAATCTGCAGCACCGAATCTGGCGCCAATGAAGTCCTGGTTTACGCCGCTAGGTTCGCTAGAAGTTTCTTGCCCAGCGAATAAGGTTTGAATTATTTTAAAGATTTATCAATGTAAGAATGCATGATTATTTTCTAATTGTAAATGAATTTCAATTTTGCTATACAAATCATTTCAAGCAATATACTTATGCAAAAAAAAAATTAAAACGTAACAAGTGATTAATAAAAATGTTTATATCTATCACCACCTATTGGTCTAATGGTTATAGGATCCGACTGAAAATACACACCTGTATAGGACTGTATAGGATCTGACTTGTCATGAAAGGAACATGCACAGATACTAACCTTAGGTCGTAGCATCCGAGATGGGATCGGATCTGGCTAGCGCCCAATGTTATAAAACTGTCGCAAGATAGCCATTGTTAATAGCATTGTCTGCCTTGGGGTCTTGGGATGAATCAATGTGAGATACAGGTTAAAAAAAATCGGAGAAGGTAACCTTGTCACACGGAGAATTCAAGCTCATGCTCTGCATATAACATACGCGGGGGGGGGTACATAGCTTGTGCACTAGTCAGTGGTTCAAATAATCAAATCTCGGCGAGAGCCGGATGTATTTTTTTTATCTTCGTCGTATCTTTCTAAATTTATTTTGATTGCCTGAATAATTTACTGTCGTTTTTTAAACATATATTTAATTTTTTATTTTATGTGTGATTCATTTACATTTATTGGTATTATAAGTATGAATGGTGTGATTCAAGTTTAATCATATCCAAAGCTATATCGTTAATTCCATTGATGGGTGAAGAATTTGCTAATTATATTTACCGAAAAGGGCCGTTTCAAAGCTTGTTACCGTTAGGCGTTAGCTGTCGCTAGTTGGGGTTTTTTAAATTTTTACCACCGATATGGCAATAGCAATAGTCCCTTATATGATCGCCCTGACAAACTGTCAGTGCAGCAGACTACGTGCCATTTCGACTTTTCGAGAGCAACCGTAAACAAACGTATTGTTTAGCGAACAAATGGAAAGCAAAGATGGACTGCTTAAATTCGTATTTAATCATGATTTGAAAGGCGAAATTTCTGTTTTTGTAATGATACATTTCACTAGCATTATATGTCTTCTTTTTCTAGTCCTCCCTCAGAAGTTGTCAGAACTTTGCCTCACAACAAATGACAATGCCAGTCAATATTTGAAGCAGTTGATTTCATTTGGATTAAAGAAATTGGGTGAATTTTTTTTGAAGCTAGAAGTCTGTTTGCTGAATGTAGGTTTTTTAATTACAGGGAACGAGATTGACAGGATATCTGAAGAAAGAGCCTCCATCATCAACCAAACGAAGGAACTGGCTTTTCAGGAGTATCCAAAATTCATCAAAACAGCTCAGTGCACCAAAAGACTTTTCAAAATGTGTGCATTACTTTATGACCCTGATTCAAAGTTTCAAAATGAATGAAAGAATCCTTGTTTTGTTTACAGTTTCAGTTTAATTTTGTGATGAAAATTCTATGTAGCAATACATATTTTTAAAGTGTTATGAAGTTACAGAAACTAGTTGGGGTGAGCTTGAAAAAGTCTTCAAAGTCTACTTTCAAGATCCTAATGAAAGACATCTGAGTTGATTTATATTCTTCAAGAAACAAAAGGCATTTTAACTTGCCCTAAATTTTACTTTCAGGTTATTACTTTCTACACTATACTTAAGCTCCAAAATTCACCTAAAATTGTAGTGGGCAAAAAACCAGTTGTATCTGAATTTTAGGAAAAAATTGATTTTTTAGAACCAACTGCAATGATTCATCAATTAATGACAAATATTCCTCAGCTTACTATCCCTCCAGTCAAGCATGACACAGATTGGTAGACACATATTTTCAAATGTATTTCATTGATCGTTTATAAGTCAAATAATGCTTTCTTAAGTTGAAAAAAAGGTTAATCACACTGGGCAGCATCATTGAAGCAAAAGTGAAAAAAGAAACTCTCAGAATTAGAAAAGACCGCATCCAACTAGCTATTTTCTTACGCTGACTGAGCAACAAAGCCAACCACGGGCGAGGCAGTGTTGCCCAGAGCCTCGATTAGAGCTGCTCTGTACCAACAGTCTGACAGGCGATTTTTCGCCTACCCATTACAAACCTCTGCTAATGTTCCTTCTCCAGCTGGCACAGCAAAATGAAGACCACCTGCGGGTTGTTCCAGAGAAAATTCAATGCCAATTCTTATAGTGAACGACCCTCTGTCATCAAATGTTGTGCTTCTATAGGTATTCTGATAATAAGTTCACCCAAATTTGCATCAGGATCAGTGGAAGATACTGCTTCCTGGTGTGCAGGTGTGAAGGCATCAAGACTTTTTCTACAAAACTATGATATCAAAGTTAGGAATATTGATTAGAGTGTTAGACATTACATTGAAGATTCTGGACATATATCTTGGGTTGGATCAAAATATTGGAACTGTAGCTCCACATTATCATTCAGGGTGATTTCATATATTCTGCATTGTTTTACATTCAGAAAGACTTGACAACATTCTTTCGAGGGCAATAACATCAACTCTACAAATCCCTTCAAAAAAAAAAAAATGAGTTAGAAAAATAGATAGTTGAAACGAAAAATTTTGTTTCTACATACAATAACACTCTTTGTTGGAAGGTTGATTCCAGTAAAACTCAATAATTGATGAGCTAGAAATAGAAAACTTTGTTGGATATTTTTATTTCCCAATTAAAAACTTTTCTTTATTGACAGCATCCCAAAATACCTAATTTGTAAGGTCTTTGAGGGATTGAAGTTTGAAGGCCCTGTGTAATGCTGATTTAACTCAAGTTGGACACATCATTATCTTTATCAGGCACATAAATAAAGGGATTTTCTTATCCATTTTACATTGAAATTTTCAACTTACTCGATGAATCTATTGAATTTCCCCCTTAAATCCCCCATAAAACTTTACAGAACCAAAGATTTCACAAAGTTGACATCGTTGAACGAGCCGACGCCAAATAGGCTAATAACTAATAAGAAGTCCTAACCATGAAATGTTGTCTGCTATTTCCGGTTTTCCGTTGCCGTGCAACCATTCTGAACGTCAGAATTTTTTTGCGAAATTTAAAATCTGTTCACAGTTTTAATAAATATCCTTTTTAAAAACGAAGAGGAATGATACCAATTATATGTGTGCACAAATCTCTAAAATGCGAAAATTTCAGTTCCAGTACTCCGTAATGTTACTTTCCCCTCTGCTTTCTCTAATCAATAAATAAATTATTAAGCTAAAAATATCGTTTTGCAACATCATAAAAGAAAACTCAGAATTAAAACTACGATGAATAAGGTAAATAACATAAAAAGAAGAGAAAATTGAAAGAAGAGAAAAATCTGCAGCACCGAATCTGGCGCCAATGAAGTCCTGGTTTACGCCGCTAGGTTCGCTAGAAGTTTCTTGCCCAGCGAATAAGGTTTGAATTATTTTAAAGATTTATCAATGTAAGAATGCATGATTATTTTCTAATTGTAAATGAATTTCAATTTTGCTATACAAATCATTTCAAGCAATATACTTATGCAAAAAAAAAATTAAAACGTAACAAGTGATTAATAAAAATGTTTATATCTATCACCACCTATTGGTCTAATGGTTATAGGATCCGACTGAAAATACACACCTGTATAGGACTGTATAGGATCTGACTTGTCATGAAAGGAACATGCACAGATACTAACCTTAGGTCGTAGCATCCGAGATGGGATCGGATCTGGCTAGCGCCCAATGTTATAAAACTGTCGCAAGATAGCCATTGTTAATAGCATTGTCTGCCTTGGGGTCTTGGGATGAATCAATGTGAGATACAGGTTTAAAAAAATCGGAGAAGGTAACCTTGTCACACGGAGAATTCAAGCTCATGCTCTGCATATAACATACGCGGGGGGGGGTACATAGCTTGTGCACTAGTCAGTGGTTCAAATAATCAAATCTCGGCGAGAGCCGGATGTATTTTTTTTATCTTCGTCGTATCTTTCTAAATTTATTTTGATTGCCTGAATAATTTACTGTCGTTTTTTAAACATATATTTAATTTTTTATTTTATGTGTGATTCATTTACATTTATTGGTATTATAAGTATGAATGGTGTGATTCAAGTTTAATCATATCCAAAGCTATATCGTTAATTCCATTGATGGGTGAAGAATTTGCTAATTATATTTACCGAAAAGGGCCGTTTCAAAGCTTGTTACCGTTAGGCGTTAGCTGTCGCTAGTTGGGGTTTTTTAAATTTTTACCACCGATATGGCAATAGCAATAGTCCCTTATATGATCGCCCTGACAAACTGTCAGTGCAGCAGACTACGTGCCATTTCGACTTTTCGAGAGCAACCGTAAACAAACGTATTGTTTAGCGAACAAATGGAAAGCAAAGATGGACTGCTTAAATTCGTATTTAATCATGATTTGAAAGGCGAAATTTCTGTTTTTGTAATGATACATTTCACTAGCATTATATGTCTTCTTTTTCTAGTCCTCCCTCAGAAGTTGTCAGAACTTTGCCTCACAACAAATGACAATGCCAGTCAATATTTGAAGCAGTTGATTTCATTTGGATTAAAGAAATTGGGTGAATTTTTTTTGAAGCTAGAAGTCTGTTTGCTGAATGTAGGTTTTTTAATTACAGGGAACGAGATTGACAGGATATCTGAAGAAAGAGCCTCCATCATCAACCAAACGAAGGAACTGGCTTTTCAGGAGTATCCAAAATTCATCAAAACAGCTCAGTGCACCAAAAGACTTTTCAAAATGTGTGCATTACTTTATGACCCTGATTCAAAGTTTCAAAATGAATGAAAGAATCCTTGTTTTGTTTACAGTTTCAGTTTAATTTTGTGATGAAAATTCTATGTAGCAATACATATTTTTAAAGTGTTATGAAGTTACAGAAACTAGTTGGGGTGAGCTTGAAAAAGTCTTCAAAGTCTACTTTCAAGATCCTAATGAAAGACATCTGAGTTGATTTATATTCTTCAAGAAACAAAAGGCATTTTAACTTGCCCTAAATTTTACTTTCAGGTTATTACTTTCTACACTATACTTAAGCTCCAAAATTCACCTAAAATTGTAGTGGGCAAAAAACCAGTTGTATCTGAATTTTAGGAAAAAATTGATTTTTTAGAACCAACTGCAATGATTCATCAATTAATGACAAATATTCCTCAGCTTACTATCCCTCCAGTCAAGCATGACACAGATTGGTAGACACATATTTTCAAATGTATTTCATTGATCGTTTATAAGTCAAATAATGCTTTCTTAAGTTGAAAAAAAGGTTAATCACACTGGGCAGCATCATTGAAGCAAAAGTGAAAAAAGAAACTCTCAGAATTAGAAAAGACCGCATCCAACTAGCTATTTTCTTACGCTGACTGAGCAACAAAGCCAACCACGGGCGAGGCAGTGTTGCCCAGAGCCTCGATTAGAGCTGCTCTGTACCAACAGTCTGACAGGCGATTTTTCGCCTACCCATTACAAACCTCTGCTAATGTTCCTTCTCCAGCTGGCACAGCAAAATGAAGACCACCTGCGGGTTGTTCCAGAGAAAATTCAATGCCAATTCTTATAGTGAACGACCCTCTGTCATCAAATGTTGTGCTTCTATAGGTATTCTGATAATAAGTTCACCCAAATTTGCATCAGGATCAGTGGAAGATACTGCTTCCTGGTGTGCAGGTGTGAAGGCATCAAGACTTTTTCTACAAAACTATGATATCAAAGTTAGGAATATTGATTAGAGTGTTAGACATTACATTGAAGATTCTGGACATATATCTTGGGTTGGATCAAAATATTGGAACTGTAGCTCCACATTATCATTCAGGGTGATTTCATATATTCTGCATTGTTTTACATTCAGAAAGACTTGACAACATTCTTTCGAGGGCAATAACATCAACTCTACAAATCCCTTCAAAAAAAAAAAATGAGTTAGAAAAATAGATAGTTGAAACGAAAAATTTTGTTTCTACATACAATAACACTCTTTGTTGGAAGGTTGATTCCAGTAAAACTCAATAATTGATGAGCTAGAAATAGAAAACTTTGTTGGATATTTTTATTTCCCAATTAAAAACTTTTCTTTATTGACAGCATCCCAAAATACCTAATTTGTAAGGTCTTTGAGGGATTGAAGTTTGAAGGCCCTGTGTAATGCTGATTTAACTCAAGTTGGACACATCATTATCTTTATCAGGCACATAAATAAAGGGATTTTCTTATCCATTTTACATTGAAATTTTCAACTTACTCGATGAATCTATTGAATTTCCCCCTTAAATCCCCCATAAAACTTTACAGAACCAAAGATTTCACAAAGTTGACATCGTTGAACGAGCCGACGCCAAATAGGCTAATAACTAATAAGAAGTCCTAACCATGAAATGTTGTCTGCTATTTCCGGTTTTCCGTTGCCGTGCAACCATTCTGAACGTCAGAATTTTTTTGCGAAATTTAAAATCTGTTCACAGTTTTAATAAATATCCTTTTTAAAAACGAAGAGGAATGATACCAATTATATGTGTGCACAAATCTCTAAAATGCGAAAATTTCAGTTCCAGTACTCCGTAATGTTACTTTCCCCTCTGCTTTCTCTAATCAATAAATAAATTATTAAGCTAAAAATATCGTTTTGCAACATCATAAAAGAAAACTCAGAATTAAAACTACGATGAATAAGGTAAATAACATAAAAAGAAGAGAAAATTGAAAGAAGAGAAAAATCTGCAGCACCGAATCTGGCGCCAATGAAGTCCTGGTTTACGCCGCTAGGTTCGCTAGAAGTTTCTTGCCCAGCGAATAAGGTTTGAATTATTTTAAAGATTTATCAATGTAAGAATGCATGATTATTTTCTAATTGTAAATGAATTTCAATTTTGCTATACAAATCATTTCAAGCAATATACTTATGCAAAAAAAAAATTAAAACGTAACAAGTGATTAATAAAAATGTTTATATCTATCACCACCTATTGGTCTAATGGTTATAGGATCCGACTGAAAATACACACCTGTATAGGACTGTATAGGATCTGACTTGTCATGAAAGGAACATGCACAGATACTAACCTTAGGTCGTAGCATCCGAGATGGGATCGGATCTGGCTAGCGCCCAATGTTATAAAACTGTCGCAAGATAGCCATTGTTAATAGCATTGTCTGCCTTGGGGTCTTGGGATGAATCAATGTGAGATACAGGTTAAAAAAAATCGGAGAAGGTAACCTTGTCACACGGAGAATTCAAGCTCATGCTCTGCATATAACATACGCGGGGGGGGGTACATAGCTTGTGCACTAGTCAGTGGTTCAAATAATCAAATCTCGGCGAGAGCCGGATGTATTTTTTTTATCTTCGTCGTATCTTTCTAAATTTATTTTGATTGCCTGAATAATTTACTGTCGTTTTTTAAACATATATTTAATTTTTTATTTTATGTGTGATTCATTTACATTTATTGGTATTATAAGTATGAATGGTGTGATTCAAGTTTAATCATATCCAAAGCTATATCGTTAATTCCATTGATGGGTGAAGAATTTGCTAATTATATTTACCGAAAAGGGCCGTTTCAAAGCTTGTTACCGTTAGGCGTTAGCTGTCGCTAGTTGGGGTTTTTTAAATTTTTACCACCGATATGGCAATAGCAATAGTCCCTTATATGATCGCCCTGACAAACTGTCAGTGCAGCAGACTACGTGCCATTTCGACTTTTCGAGAGCAACCGTAAACAAACGTATTGTTTAGCGAACAAATGGAAAGCAAAGATGGACTGCTTAAATTCGTATTTAATCATGATTTGAAAGGCGAAATTTCTGTTTTTGTAATGATACATTTCACTAGCATTATATGTCTTCTTTTTCTAGTCCTCCCTCAGAAGTTGTCAGAACTTTGCCTCACAACAAATGACAATGCCAGTCAATATTTGAAGCAGTTGATTTCATTTGGATTAAAGAAATTGGGTGAATTTTTTTTGAAGCTAGAAGTCTGTTTGCTGAATGTAGGTTTTTTAATTACAGGGAACGAGATTGACAGGATATCTGAAGAAAGAGCCTCCATCATCAACCAAACGAAGGAACTGGCTTTTCAGGAGTATCCAAAATTCATCAAAACAGCTCAGTGCACCAAAAGACTTTTCAAAATGTGTGCATTACTTTATGACCCTGATTCAAAGTTTCAAAATGAATGAAAGAATCCTTGTTTTGTTTACAGTTTCAGTTTAATTTTGTGATGAAAATTCTATGTAGCAATACATATTTTTAAAGTGTTATGAAGTTACAGAAACTAATTGGGGTGAGATCATGGGTTTCCATTACTTGGAGGCTACATCGACGTATACAGTTAAGCTCTTCGTAAAACTTAAACCGAGACTCAAACGTTTCATGGACGTAACGAGCTGTTGAACGTAGAAAAGGCATCAGCGGTGGAATACGAAATGAGTCAATTCTTGCATGTACGGATCCACCAAAATTTCAAACGGTCTGGTAAAAAAATGAAAGTTAACATATATTTTCGAAGTTTTTTAAAATTTTTTAATTACCCATCAGCTAGTCCGATGTTAGGTTTCGCAGTCATGAAATGTTTGTGAACGTATGAAATGTTTTGCGTTGAAGGTCTTGAGTGTAGACTACTTCCGTCAAGTCACCGCAAGAGACGGCCGTCATAGAAGCATCTACAGTGAACTCGAGTTCCCACGTACATACCTAGTGTTAAAATTCATCAATTATATGATGACCTATACAATTGACGTTTGTAACCCATTAGCCTACAAACCTCTGCTAATGTTCCTTCTTCAGCTGGCACAACAAAATGAAGACCACCTGCGAGTTATAAATGTTCCAGAGAAAATTCAATGCCAATTCTTATAGTGAACGACCCTCTGTCATCAAATGTTGTGCTTCTATAGGTATTCTGATAACAAGATCTTTGGGAATACGCCTTCGGGTTCAGGTTGAAATTTTTTTTTGAAGTAGGCCTAATATGCTGTGCGACTTTGGTGCGCTACGCCCACCACCCCACGTCGCACTACTTTTTTACATGAATTAAGAGAGAAAAAAAAATTTAAGACAATAATAAAACCCTCACTGTCACTTTTATTAGAAAGTGGAAATCAAAATTTAAACTTTTGAACGAATTGCCTTCGGTATATAGGGCTGTGGCCCGGGTCACAAAAAAATGACCCGAAAAACGATGACCCGGGTCACAAAATTTTTTTCGGGTCGGGTGCCCGGGTCATTTTTTTTTACCCACGGGCGACCCGAACAAATGGCGCCATTTAGTACTTTTAAAAATTTGGTTGATTATTTCCGTCTACCACACGTTTTTTTAACTTAAATCAGAGCCATGAAAGGGGAGGTCTCTTCACTCCATAGGAAAAAGTCCATAAGGTAGCGGCACAGAACACCCACGACGGTGCTGCCTCCTGTGGGTGTGTGGTGAACTACAACTTTTCTACGTTTTTTTCTAAGTCCCATGTCAAAATTAAAAATCCCCTAATTCCATAAAAAAACTTTAAAAAAAAAAATCTTGATAGAATAATGTGATTTATCAGTTTGGCATTAAAAAATGCAAAAAAAAGAAAAAAAGTAAAAAAAAAATTATGAAATAAAACAGTACTATAGAACCTTCGAACCACAGGTCTTCATTTCAGCTATTCGCCGCTCTACCACAGCTACAATTTGGTGTTAATTGAACTTTTTTCTAAGTTATTAAAATTAAACTTAGACTAAGTTTAAGTGTAAATAACTTTAAAAAAAGTCCTATTAACACCATAATAAAACAATAGATTCTTATACGCTAGGATGTTCTTTATTTTTTAAGAACAATAGAAAAAATTTAGGTCCTCTAGATTTTGAGATATCACAAACAACTTCACAAGTCCAAAAAAAAAACAATTAAAATGACATTACAGATGTCAGTTAATAATGTTATTTATGAATAATATAATGTTATTAAAGAATTCGTTTTTAGGTCTGAACACTGAATACAAAATTATCTTTGTATAATGAATGAAATAGAGAAGAACCCATAAATAAGCCGCTAATTCACTAATATTAAACAAATAAGTAAAAATACTAATAAAGCAAACAAAAAACAAAGTTCTGACATGACTTATGGGCTTGTATGGCTATGCGTACACGATTTAGGAGAAATCGTGTGCTGACACGGTCTTAGGCCCCTCCCATAGGGGGGCGGAGTCTAGCAAGTACACGGTAAAAATACACGATTTAGGGTTGATGCGTCCACGATGATGCGTACACGATTTAGGGAGGCCCCACATAAAAATAAAATAGGAATAATACCTGTCGAGTCATTAGTAGGCGGAACGTGAGGGGACCGGGAACCGACAACCAGGCAACATGACCTACGGCATCCATCGTATAAAGGAAGCGGGTTTCGTTCTGTTATGAAGTCAAGTCTCGATTGAAGTCCTTCGGTCCAATTTTCATGACCCGGGCAGAGCTGACCCGGTTTACAGCGCGTGCTAGGATTCTATGGCCAGAACCATGAAAGGGGAGGTCTGTCAACTCCATAAGAAAATTTCCCTTTGGGCTGTGGCACGTTTTTCCCGAGCTGGCTCTCTTTCGCATCCTCCTACTTTTGGCATTTTTGGGAACAGCGACGACGACAGTGCTGCCATCTAGCCACTGTAACGCGTAAGAAGTGGCCAATTCATTCAAGTTGCAATTCATATATTGCAATTTTAAGAGGGCCAATAGCCGGATAGCTGATATGAAGATGTCTAGTCCGAAGGTTCAATACCCTGTACCCGCTGTTCCATATCATGATATATTTTTCACTTTTTTTCTTTTTTTATGCATTTTTTAATGCAAAACTGATAAATCACATTATTCTATCAAGAAATGTATTTTTTTAAAGTTTTTTGGTGGAATTAGGGGATTTTTAATTTTTTACATGGGACTTAGAAAAAAACGTAGGAAAGTTGTAGTTCACCACACACCCACAGGAGGCAGCACCATCGTCGTAGCTGTTTCTGTGCCGCTGCCTTATGGACTCCGTTCTTATGGAGTTGACAGACCTCCCCTTTCATGGTTCTGCCAAAACCAAAAATTTTTATTATTTTCTCAAATTCTCGTCTTAAGTTTTGTATAGACCAGTTTCGGATGCTGCGTTGCAAAATCAAAAAAAAATCCAGGAGGGTTTCGATTGCAGGGGGAGATAGGAAAAAAGGAGGTTTTTGATTTATTTACCCTAGTAATACTTTTCCAATTAAGGAAATGTTCTAGAATACTACACTTTAAGACATGCTGCGTCTTCTCCAAATATTTTAAATAATTAATCATCCCTAGTTTATCCATGAAAATTAATTCAAGCTGATTCAAGTCAAAAGCTAGGATGCTGTTTAGTATAATTCACTTGACTTTTGAGTTTTGACAGCTATTTTATTATCACTAGAAACGAAAAAAATACTAAATTGTCAGTATAATTCAGTTGTTAAGTATAATTCACTTGACTTTTTAGTTTTGACAGCTATATTATTATCACTAGAAACAAAAAAAATACTAAAATAAAACGAAAATAACCCCCTTTTTTCCTATCTCCCCCTGCAATCGAAACCCTCCTGGATTTTTTTAAATTTTGCAACGCAGCATCCGAAACTGGTCTATATTTAATCACACGGAGAAGAACAATTTAAAATTTGAAATTTAATAAGCCTTTTTAGATTGAAATTAGAATCTGGCAACGTTGTTAGCTTTTCAAAATCTCCTCTCTGGTTATCCGAGGTTTGAGGCGTCGGTCACTTTTGGAGCTCAATGGATCAGGCTTTAACTAGTTAATTTAGTAGGCAATGCGGAGACAAAAGTGGAAAAAGCGTAACGTCCGATTTTCTTAAATTTTGCAACATATACGAGTAGGGCTGTAAAAATGGATAGAAAATGGTATAGAAAAACATCTTTCATGGGCAGGAAGATGAAGTCCATTACCGTAACCTCTAACGCGATGGTAACAATCACTGACTGATGCCAAAATTGAGCCATTGATCCCACATTCTTCTATTATATGAATTTGGAAATACTGTCCGTATTTCGCAAGAATAAATTTTTGCATTCTTCTATATGTAAAAAAGTATTGTTCGATTACAATAACAAAATTTTCCCTTTTTACACAGTGCCTTATTCATTTTTATCTTTTGCTTACAGCTAAACGGATCCTTTGTATCTGTAAAGGCGAATTTCTTCAAGTGAAGTAAAAGACAATAGAAAATGTAAGGTTTTGTTCGAATTTTGGGAAGAAGTGCAGACAGTGCAACATCTGTTGGTGTTTTTACAGTACAAGTGTAGTACATCGAGATTTCAATATGAACCGCTCTTTTTCATTGCGGTAAAGAGTCAGCTCGCTCTCAGGCAAAGCAGAAACGCGACCACAATGAATTGGGATACACAGACAGGTTAAACAAGGACAATCTTTTAAGATGCCCCAAATGTCTACGATAATACTACAAGAGGAAATTTCAAGAACTTCTAATAAATGTCCAAATTTTTTCAATAGGGGAGCAACACCACCTTTGAAAGTTATTTTTATTTTCGTCTACCTCTTTATTACATGAAAAAGAATAATGACTTAAATAAATTCTAATTAGGTATTTTAAAGACGTCAGACTTAAAAGATAAAGGTAGAATATACCTTCAGTCAATACAGGTTCTACTCCATAAGCTTCTTGTGAAAAGATATCACAAGTTTGTATTGATACACTCATTGCATCTGTAACCACATCACCAGATAAGTGGGAAAAATCTATAAATAAAGCAATAGTGATAAATGATAGTTTGGAATGCTATCGATTATTAAAGATGGGATTTACCTTGCCTTGTCAGCTAAGTTTAGGCAATCAGCTTCCATCTAGAGTAATAACATTATATGAAATAGGCTATAACTAAAAAATGTTACTGGATGAAATTCCACCAAGTTACTTACATTAAAATGGTCTTCACAGACGTAGAGATGACTTAACCAAGCATTTCGTCTTTCTTTCTGAGCTGGGGCGGGCAGTCGGGCACACTTATAAAAATTTTCTCTGAAGAATCAATTGTGTTGGTACAATACTCTGCTACGCACACTTTGGTTTTCAAAATCTTTTTCAACATGTCACAATGGCTGTAAAAAACTAGAATAAACAAGCTAGACGCGACACAGAAGAAATGACAGATCTTCCCCGCTTCTATTGGTTCCCCCGATCACGTGATCTGCTCCTATTGGTTATTGACTGACCAGTGCTAATGCACCAACAATCACGTGACTTTAGGCCACCTCCTGCGTTTTAGAGGCGGGTCACGGAGGCCAAACTTTAAACGTTAATAACTCGTAAAGTAAATTTTTCCCAGGTATAGTATGATTGGGGGATATTTTTTATTTTTTTTTCTCTTATTTTTAGTATGTTTAATTATTTTTTTTATTTTTTTGCGCCATCCCCTATTGAAAATATTATCTCTGAGATAAATATCACTTGAAAATTGATTCAATTTTTTCAAATCAAGAAATAAAATATTTGTCAAGTTGCCTAAAAATAATCTGCAGTTGTAACTTAGTTCACGCAAACTATTGAGAATTTGACGAAATAGTCGTTTTCAAAACAGATATTGGGAATTAGATCAGTTTAACACCATTTAAAATCGGTTAAACAAAAATGAAGTGCAAATATCTCTTTTGAAATAGCCTTCGTTCCATTTATTATTCCACACCGGGAAATCAATGGAAATCAATGGATTCCAAACAGAATTGAGCCCAAAAGATTATATACGGACAAAACCATTAAAAAATATTGATATCCCTCACCCATATACATGTAACATTTTCAAACTAAACAATAAATTCGCAAGATCAAAAGTTTAATTTCCTTTCTCTAAGGGTTTGTTGCAGTATACCTGTGATGTATCACGCAAACCGTATAAATATCGTTAAGATATAACTTTTATCACCCCATCTCATAACAAGACCCTGGTAGCCAGGTACGCCTTCGGGTTTTTTTTTAACTATATTGCTACCTCGTTGCTGCGGCTGCCCTAAGTGGCGTATTTTCCAAAGCGATTTAATTACGCATTTAACTATTTTAAAAAGTATAATATTACAAAAAAGTAAGCCGGCTGAGACCTGGGACAAATAACATCAAGTCTGTACCGAAAATTTGAACGAAATCGGTCGAAAGGTTTAGAAGCCTATAGCGAACTTCTGAACTTGAATAAAGGCTCTGGAAGCCCAAGCCGGAGAGTATAACATGCTCCTCCCCCTTTTACAGTACACGTTGGGCATTTTCTTAGAGCCTTCGGAATATACAAGTATATTTCCCTCAGGGATAAATTTCAACGTTATCTTACTAAACTTCTCAAATTGTATGCATCAAATATGTGTTGTCAGCCTGTTGCCAAGAAAACTTTAACACGATTTTGTTCGACAACTTTGTGCAATCGCCACATTGAATTGTATTTTTTTTTAAATAAAATGGTTCATAATAAAGTAGGATGGAGGGCTTCAGAATCAAGAAGCACAACAATTCTGCACGAGGCATCAAAAATGACGAACGACGAGACTGACCAATTCCAAGGACTACTGTGGACAGACTAGCCTCAAAATTAGAGGTAGAGGGATATTAAGACAATAGGATAGGGCGCGGGGATTTGTTGAGCAAAGCGCCACCTATGAACATGTAAAGGGGTAAGGGGGAAAAAACAAGCTTTTACCTGTCTTGCCTTCCGGCGAGACAAAAATAAAAAAAAAAACAAGTGACGAACGGGCGTGAAATTCAAACAGAGCCTATTATGTCATTGATTATGTCAAAAAAATAAACATACTGACCTAAAAATTTTTTAAAATTTTATTTAAAAAAATTGCCATCATCCCGAAAACGAAAACGAATCTTTGAAAAATAATAAGATAAAGTCCAGCTGTCCGGCTAACAGCAATCAGCAGAAATTCTTTGACAAAGTTGTCAACAAGGTTTGTGCGTTAAATAGACATACCGCTTAGCAAGTTGAGAGATAGTCGCCGATTCACCAGTGAATGCTTCAAGCAAAGTATTGCTAATTTAAAAAACTAAATTACTTGGATCCCGAAGCGCCCATAAGGACCCTTTTTTGTTAATTCGGTGTTAAGAAATTTTAAATTTTCAAATCTTGCATAATGCAGTTTATTTTCAATTTCAATTTTTTCTTAACAAGGTTTAAAGAATCATGGATAACGGTAAAATCTTACCCTGTAGTCTCAAAATAAATTTGTTTATAAGTCATTCACTAAACATGTGGTGACGCAAAAATGCTATAGACACATGCTATTTTATTTCGTAACATTTGCAGACATTGTGGCACAGTGGGTGAAGTCATGAAGTGCCGCTACGGAAACAAACAAAAATTATATTTTGGGTTCAAATCCAAGTTAAGTCAATTAACGAAATTATTCAAAAACTGCCCCAGGGCTGTATCGAATTTATAACACAGCCAGGATACCCGTAAAAATATTTACCTTAAATAATGAGATTTATTTTATCTATATACTTGTTTACCACGATCTTGAAACTAATAAAGTAGCAAAGTGGGAAGAGCCGATTCCTTAGAAAATTCAGTGTTGCTTGAAAATTTGGTTCAACTCCGGGTAAAGCCATTTTATAAAATTATTCAAAAACTGCCTCAGGGCTGTCCCGAATTTATAAAACAGTCAGTATAGACCTATTTAAAGTTGCTACGGTTCCGCAGAGCCAAAAGTCGTGTGGCAACTTGACTACTGCGCACCATGGCGGGGGATAGACAAACTCTTGCTGCAAATTTTGCTTCACCCTGCGTGTAGAGTAGTAGATTTTTGTGCACTTTTTTTGAAATTTGAAATAGACAAGTGATTATGTTTGCTTCTTCTTTCTATGAAATCTTTTTCCTGAGATGTATTACACTTAGCAATCTCAGAAAATTCGCAAAATCTTCTTTTTATAACAACATTATCACTTGTCTATTTCAAATTTCCAAAAAAGTGCACAAAAATCTACTACTCTCGGCGTTCCGATACATTAGGAACCTACCGTATATGTGACTTTTATATGGAATTTTTTTTGATTATTTAATTTTTAATAATTAAATTAATTATACACTTATGAATTTATGAATTTAGAAATAAAACGGAAAATATCTGTTTTCTCTTGGAGCCTGGAATCCCTCCCATTTCCCCTTTGTCACATTTTTTGGTAAGGACATGGATGAGGGGTAGACAATGAATTTGGAAATCGGAGGGGAAAAAAGAGAAAAAGGGGTTATATTTCTTACACGGCAAAAACAACGTAATTACAAGAGCATTACCATCCAACAATACCTCTTTGGTTATGTAGGGAAGAATTGTCAAATAATGACATATTTTTTATTTTATTTTAATCTAATAATGATTGCATTTCGGATCTTTATAATGACTCAACTGAGTAAATTCTGCTGAATTCGCAGGAAGATTTAAACCGTTTAGTGATTCAGATGAATGATGGCCACAGTATATTCTCTCTAGATAACATGTCAGCAATGTTCAACTACTGCCTCGGTACTAGCTATTAAAGTTGTTGTTATTTCTTTATTTTTTAAACTGCCTCGTACAGAAAATGCTTTTCTTGCTCTTTTGTGTAACCTTGGCCATGATGTGCCTAAAGACGCTTGTTAAATAAAAGTTAAATTAAATGCAAAAAAACTATGTGATAAGCGAAGTTCGTCCATAAGGTAACACGGGTGGCGCGAAAGTGATCTGATACTTTTGGAGCCACATTTATAGGCCTATAAAATAGGCGAAATAAGGGGTTTCTAGTCCTACCATTTGCTCCCTCCATTTGACCATTTTAAACAAGTTTTTTTCAGTTCTGTTAAAAATTGTCTTAACAACAGCTCTAGGGAATCGGGCTTCCCATTTCCGCAAAAAACACTATCATAAAAGGTCGTCTATTAGTAATATTTAAACATATACAAGATAGACCACAATGTGATTTTACTTATTTTTAGCAATGGAATGCCGGCGATGTTAATATGTAGTTTTAGCTTTGCAGGTGTAGAGGAGACTGGGGATGCTTGGAACAGGGGTTAGGTGGGACATCGCGGTTTTTTGTATGTTCCCATTGTTTAAAACAATAAATTTTTTAACCAAATATGGGTAATAGTGTAACACACCTTGGAGAAAAAATTATTGAAATTAAACAATAACTTAAGGAGCTATACGCAAAAATTTTGTTTTTCTTGTTTTGCGTAAAATCCGCAACATTAATAAAACACCCCAAAAAAAAGTAGTTTCTAACAATGGCATTAAAAAATGAGACACATTATTCGAAAGGAAATTAATTCTTTTTTTTTTGTGTAAACATTTTTCTTGTGTATCTCTTTTAGTTTAGGCGTAAAATGTAAAATAGTCGAGTGGTTTATGCGGGGCTGTTTGGGACATGGAGACTGGGGTTGGTTGGGATCTAGTAAAGCCTATCCCCACCAGGAAAAAGAGGTGTTTTTCATGAAAAAAGTTTTCAAAATTATTTGGGGATTTAAATATTTTATTTTTCAAAATTCTTACATACCCCTCCGAAGCCAAATTATATTCTCTATCTAATGGCTATCTTAACTTTTAATAAATCCCACAATTATACATAGAAAAAATGATTTTAGTTAAGTGTCTCAGCCAACCCCGTTGTTTTTTCGTGTTTAAAAAAAAATAATTTCATTAGAATGATTCTAGTTTATTGAGTAGTTCACAAAAACAAATTTTAAAAAGAGTTTTGAATAGAGGAAATGATAGCCTTTAAGAAAAGTCAAAAAAGTTTAGTAAAAATTTATTTTTTTATGATTAAAAATACAAAAAGGTCGTTTTCATTTTTTTGTCCCAAGCAGCCCCAGTCTCCCCTATCACTTCCGATATTATGATACGTCTAAACAAATTATTTTGAAGTCCAAAATGACAGAAGTCTCGATGTTTGCAAAATATTTTTAGCGTCTTTAGGCACATCATGGCTCAGGTCACACAAAAGAGCAAGAAAACCATTTATGTCTGTACCTGGCAGCTTAAAAAATAAAGGAATAACAGCTACCTTAAAAACAGCTACCGAGGCAGTAATTGGGTAGTAGTGGGTGAATAAATTGTTCAAAATATCTTAGAAAGATGAATTGTAGACATGACATTTCGCCATTGCATGTATTGCTCATAGATATCTTTTTTAAAATAGATATTAGGAAATCACATAGATAGCTAAAAGATAACTTGTTCTACTTGGGTGGGATGCCAATGAAAATAGGAGATACATTCAAGGACAAGCTTGAAATACGGAATTCACGCACATTCTCAAAGTTTTTATAAATTGAAAACTTTTGAAATATTGGCCTAATCTTATAACAGGAACTTATACGAGAACTACTAAATCTTCTTCCGCCTTAAACATCCCTTCGATTTCTACGTCACATAGTAGATCTGGATAGATCGCTGAATTAAAGGAGCTAGCATGGCAAACTTCTACAAAAACTACATGCATGTGTAGCAAGCCTCAGCCCGCCCTTCAACACATCTAAATGAGGCAATCAGAAAACCAAAAAATCCAGAACTTCTGTTTATTCACTGTCTTTTTGGAAGAATGTGCTGTTGGAGTGCCAAGCAGTGTTGTAAAAACCTTTTCAGTTAGAAGTATAAATACTTCGGCAGCAGCAACTGATCCTTTGCAATAAAGAAATCTTGAATGATAACGAGTGATGGGAATTTCCTGAAAAACTACAGATATCATTCTTACAGATATATAAATATAAATAAAAATAATAAAATATAAATAATATAATAAAAATATAAAATAAAATATAATATATAATATAATATAACATAATATAATATATAATAATAATATAATCATATAATAAAATGATATAATAAAAATATTTTTTCTATAGATATATAAAACTTTGAATTGATTCTGATAATTCGGTTCCAGCTTAGGAGGAAATGCAAATGTTATTTTTTTACAGTCTGAGATTCAAAGTGCATGTAAGTAAAAAAATATACTAGTAATTCCAAACATGAAACGCATAGCAATAAGGTTGGATAAAGATGCTGATCGTTGTCCGATTGTGAACGGAATTTGTGAAAAGCTGTTTCTTTGGGAAAACAGCTGTAGAAATCGGGAAATTTTGAATTAACCCCTCCATCGTCTTTCTCAGCCAATAGGTTGGATAAAAAAACAAATTGATACAAAATGTTCCTTAGGTCTTCCTCTATTGGAATCCATTGGAATTGGTTTTTTTTTTAGTTCAATTATTGAGATTTTGACGATCTTGTGAGATACCCATTTGAAACGATTTCCAACTCATTTTATTCGGCGTTGCCGTAGGTTTTTCTCTACGAATACCTTTGGATTTAAAATGGTCTATATTACAAAAGATCTCTTCGGATTATTTTTTGGTGTATTTCTTTATTATCTTTGCTTTACGTGTGCCAAATATGAATGGTAATGGGACAAAAGTCTTAGAGATGTCAAATGAAAAATAAAGGGAGGTTTTGCAAAATGGTGGAGTTAAAAATAGCAAATAATCTAGAACAAATTCCAACAAGCAGTTTTTTACATGAACTTTGTTTATATGAATGCTAGTAATACTGTATAAAACCCTCCTCCAAAATACTGAAGTTTACTATTTCAAATACGTAATGTCGTGTTAAACACGGAACCGCTTCGAGCTGTGAAAAAGGGACGCTCAAAATCATATTTTAGATGCGGTTTAAACAATAAGCAATGAAATGTTTTCACAACATTTTCACGTGATTATGCAAGGAAATACAGTTTATATTTTGGAAATTTGAATAATTAATCCACATATTAAAAAAGAATTTAGGGGGCGGAGTCTGTGTGTGTATCTGTCTGTCTGTCCGGATGTAAAAATACCATATTTCACAAGTCATGTTGAATCTGTCAATCTGAAGTGTGAATTCTCTCTGTTTCGGCCCATTGCCATCAGCGAGACAATCGCTCTGATCAAGTCGTGCCCAGCAAAGTCATCACCGCTTGACCCTCTTCCGACTCTCCTCCTCAAGGAATTTGTAGACGTCCTGGCTATTCCAATTACGACCATAATAAATCTTTCTCTCTCTAGTGGCGTTTTTCCGAAGGGGATGAAAATCGCTTTCATCACACCACTTCTGAAGAAACCTAGTTTATGTCCCGACGATCTGTCAAATTATCGGCCAGTGTCGAACCTGTCTTTTCTGTCCAAGCTAGTTGAGCGTGCCGCTGTGAAGCAACTCACCGCTCACCTGAACTCTTTCGACCTCTTCGTTCCGGTGCAATCTGGTTATCGTCGATATCATTCTCCAGAGACGGCACTCCTTCGAGTTGTCAACGACATGCGAATGGCTGTTGATGCTGGTGATGCTGCGCTGCTTTCGTTGCTGGATCAAAGCGCTGCCTTTGACACTATCGACCACTCCACCTTATTGAATCGCCTTTCCGCACGGTACGGGGTAACAGGAGTTGCGCTCTCTTGGTTCTCGTCCTATCTGTCGGACCGTTGTCAATCTGTCAGCCTACGTGGTGTCTCATCCACTCCTAAACCTCTGAGATATGGCGTTCCTCAAGGATCGGTACTTGGTCCCGTTCTTTTCATCCTGTATACTGCACCAGTTTGCGACATTGCCAATCAACATAACGTCCCGGTTCAGTTCTATGCAGATCATACCCTGCACATGGTTCGCTTTGTGCCGGAACCTGACGGCTCCCCTCAGAAAGTTGCTTTTGATACATTATCACGGTGCATCTCTGAGACAAAGGAATGGATGACCACGAACAAACTGAAGCTGAACGAAGCAAAGACTGACTGTCTTCTCGTTTACTCAGACTCAGCACGTGTGAAGCCCATTTGCATGCCGCTAATGGTTGGTTCTTCTCCAGTTCTCCCTTCTACTTTGGTCCACTACCTTGGTGCTGGGCTTGACTCTCAGCTATCTATGGAAGCCCAAATTTTGGCTACTCGGAAGAAGGCTCTATTTCACCTCTGCCGTATTTCCCAAATGAAGAGATTTCTGTCTAAAACCGCCCTGGCTCAACTGCTCCACGCATTCTTTCTTTCTACTCTGGACTGCAACAACTCTCTTCTGGTCGGTTGTCCTGAATCTAAGCTATGTGTGCTTCAAAAGGTTCAAAATTGGGCTGCTCGACTCGTGACTGGCTGCAACAGACGAGACCACATCACTCCGTATCTCAAATCCCTTCATTGGCTTCCTGTCCGCCAACGCATTGTTTTCAAGATATCGCTGCTGATGTTTAATTGTCTAAATGGAACGGCACCAAGCTATTTGACTTCCCTTGTCACGCGCTACGAGCCACCCAGTTCCCTTCGTCGGTTGTCCTCCCGTCCTGAGCTTGTTGTACCAAAAATAAAGTCAAAGAAGTACGGTTCCACCTCGTTCTCCTTGGCTGGCCCAGCAATCTGGAACTCATTGCCCTTTTCTGTGAGATCTTCTCCAACGTTGGCACAGTTTCGCTCCTCCTTGAAAACACATCTCTGTCGTGTTGCTTTCGAAAACTGAAATTTATATGCTTCCTCTTCCCCAAGTCATTGCCGTGCCTTTGTCCATATCATTTGTAAAAGTGCACGTTAAATATTCATTACATTATTATTATTATTATTATTATTATATTTGACGAACTCCGTTTTTCACGACTACTTGCACGACGTCTCACGTTTGAACGACCCCACAGGGCCGAGCCAGACCGGCCTTCCCGTAACTATCGTCGACTCACGATTCAAAAAATCTACCGAAACCTTCCTCGGAAGAAAAAAGAAAACTTTTGGCATTGGCTCTCGGACTTATAGCCAATGCATCATTTCGAATAGCCTCCTAACAGTTTTGAAAATTAATTTGAAAAGGCTTAATTTTGTTTTCGATAATGAGTGTCCAATTTTGGCTGAAATATAAGTATAATAGTACTCAATAAGTAGTGTAAGTGACGATTAAAAAAATGAATAAAAATACCCAAGCGTCCCAAATAACATTTAAAAAAACAAAATCTCCTTTTGAATCACATGGCGTGAATGGTAAATTTGATTTTAGAATGAAAATTTATGATGCGTTTAATCATTGTCATGAACCTAGCCCCAATCCCAAGTGACGTCAGCAATTTCCAAAAATTGCAAAAATGAGATATCCTAGTGTCCATCCTCCATCATATCCAAATCGTATCGTCCATTTCGGTCAGAATAGGTTAAAATCCGTTAAAATTGAATGATTAAGATATTCGGTTCTTAATTCAATAATGTAATCCATATCACGTAAAACGCACCTGGTCCCCCGTTCATTGTTTGTTTCGCTCCCTATGAGTCAAACTGTATTTTCTTTAATCGTATTAAGTGTTATTGTATTATTGTGATTGTTGTTTATATATCCTTTGTTCTTTTGGCCATTTGCTATTGTTCCGTGGTTTTGACCGCGCTTTTTCGTTTTTGATCCCCTCCTCCCTCTATCCCCTTGCCATGGCATTGTGGATTGCTTGTGCCGATATTGACTTCGGTAATCCAACCCCGAGACTTGCTATGCGGACTGTACACATGTACATCCAAACGTTGAAAGTGAAAAAAGAGGATTTGATGGGGATTGCTGCAGTTTTTGAATCCCAAAACCAGGTTGTAAGGCTAACTTTTCATAAGGAAGCCGCTTGTGATGCATTTCTTTTGGAACACCAGGGGATCAAGAAGGAAAGAATTGATGATAGGGATTTTTCTATTCTTATAAAGGATAGCAATGTGCAGGAAAAGTTTGTCAGAATTTCAGGTATACCAAATTAATTTGGGAATAGTGAAAACGCGGTTTAGAGAATTTGGAAACGTTTTAGGTTTACGTTGGGAATCCTTCCATTTTGTGGATGATGAGTATCTCTACCTTGTTCTTTCCTCGTGGCTTTTTTGTAGAATGGCTCTTGAAAAGCACATTCCATCGTAGGTTACCATAGGTAGCTACAAGACTGTAGTTAGATACTCTGGTCAAATTCCAACTTGCAGAATCAGTGACGATCGTGAACATATTGGTAAAAACTGTTCAACCCTGTCAAAGAACAGAAAAGTTGTTCCGACTAAAGCTCCACCCATGCAGAAACCTGCAAGAGTGGAAAAGTCGAATAACGAGCAGTCTGAGAAATCGGTTACTTTGGAAAACCAAAATGATGGTATGAAGGATGTAGTTGGCTCCGAAAATGAGTCAGTTGCCCCTGAACCCGAAATGGTAGATATGGAAATTACTATTGACATTCCAGATCAGGAACCTCAAACAGAGGTACAAAAAACTCAGGTTATCCCAGAAACCCAATCTAGTGGAAGGCAGATAGCCCAGGAGAATCCGCCACCTCCGGGGGAAGATTCTGCAAACTCAGAGGTTCAAAATAAAAATACTGAGGAAAGAGTAGACAACATGGAAACAGATTCTGCTTCTTCATCTTCTTTTCCACCCATACCACAAAGTAAAATTCCGAGTAGAGTGGCACACACCCCTAGTGCAAACTTTTTAACTGTACAAGGAAAATCTAGGAAAGGAAAAAAACCGGATGCCTCTCAACAATCTTCTTCTGGGCCTCCGCCTATAAAAACTCCTAAAACTCAATTATTAACAATCTTAGGGTAGCATCTAAAATAT
The DNA here is from genome assembly GCA_030770115.1 of Daphnia galeata. Lineage (NCBI taxonomy): Eukaryota > Metazoa > Arthropoda > Branchiopoda > Diplostraca > Daphniidae > Daphnia > Daphnia galeata. Next base: position 8,341,854 of record CM061123.1, on the reverse strand, counting down.
TAACGGTATTCGCTCTTTCGAACGTCGTCGTCTTCTATTGAAATTTTGTTTGGATGGTAAACTTGATATAGTGGGACTCCAGGAAGTGACATTCCATGAATGTTCAGTCCTTGGAACTCACTACAACATTTTGAGTAATATTGGACCGAAAAGGCTTGGGACAGCATTTCTTATCAAGAAGGGAATTCACTTCACACCTGAACTCCTAGATCCTGATGGAAGGCTGATTTCCATTGATGTAGGAGAATTTACTTTTATCAACATCTATGCACCTTCAGGCACTATTTCAATACAAGAGCGAAATTCCTTCCTTCGAAAAACACTGCCTGCTTATGCCATCACAACTAACTTACCACTAGTTATTGTAGGTGACTGTAACTGTATAGATGATTCCTTAGATAGATCAGTGTCAAAAACATCACCTTCTAGAACTAAAAATTTAGCACTTATTGAATTAATCTCTGGTCTTGAACTTGTTGACATGTGGAAGAAATTAAGACCTAGGGATCTTGGACATTCTTTTCACCACTCAAAAGGTTCTTGTAGAATAGATCGAATATACACTAGTAGAACTAATTCTGAGCACATTGCAAACATTGAACTTAGACATCTTTCCATTAGTGATCACCACTCTTTAGAATGCACAATTCTTATTAGTGGCACTGTAAAAAGAAGCCGTTTCAACAAAACTAATATTTGGAAACTAAATACTTCTGTATTATCGGAGGAGGTATTTCAAAATAGGATTAAGTCATTTATTGACCGTTCAATACATCATCCTCTTCGTGAGACAGATTGTGCAATTTGGTAGGAGAAAATTTTTAAGCCAGGTGTCAAAAGAGTAGCGATAAGTTACTGCAAGGATCGAGCAAATCTGATAAGAAACACAAAATTGTTTTACCAAACATGCATCCAGGAAATTGTAAACACTGAACCTTTGGATTGGATTGCTTTCAAGGAGTTGAAGTCTCTCTCGAAGTCCTGGGAGGAGAGTCTTTTCCAAGGTTTCGGTGTAAGATCACGTTCATTTGAGGGTTCTGATGCTGAGGATGCAACTGTGTTTCATGTAAAGAAAACTCGAGGGAACTTTCGCAATAGCACAATTGACACTTTAATTTCCCCTAGTAGAGAGAAAATCTCACACAAGGATGAAGTAAATAGGACCATTGTTGAACATTTCTCGAAGATATTTAAGGATAGGCCTCCTCCTGATAGTAAATTTGAAACGGCTTTTCTAGATGGGATTAAAAATCGTTGTAAGAACCTGGATTCCCTTCTAACATTAATCACTCCTATACAAATTAAAACAGCACTGCTAGCTACTAAGAGAAACAAATCTCTCGGCATGGATGGTATCCCAATTGAGTTTTATATTTGATTCTGGCATTTGATCGCCCCCCACTTCCCGGACATGTTTTTGCATGTAGGGGAGAGCGGGGTTATTTTGAACGGGGGCTATTTTGTACAGTTGAGATTTGAATGTGTTTCTCAACACAAATTTCAATTATTTTAGTACACAATGTGTATTTCCATGAGATCTATAAGTTAAAAAAGGTTTGGTAAAAAAATATAAATTATTTAAGAAGTTATTCCCCAAATTGTGTATTTTCTGATTTTTTTTTTTGGTGTTTTGAAATTAACCTTCAGTTTCGATGATTAAAAAATGTAGTTATCACTTTTTAATTAGAATCATCCGAAAGCCTGTTCAATTTTCTTTAAGACTATGTAAAAAACAATGCCTTTTACTTTTTCCTTTTTTGTTTAATTTAAAAAATTCTAAATAGTCTTTTGTGGGGCTATTTTGTACAAGACAAACGGCTGTTTCTTGGCATCACAAGTCCCTCCTTTGGGCGGGACTTAATGTTTCCTCGAGCTAAATGAGTTATGCGAAATATTCCACAGATAGCAGTGTCTGCTAACTGTCACGTTATGACTTGATAAAAAAAACCCGTCGGCTACAAGAAGCTCCGCCTTTAAGTTCCCTCCCTTAAAAATTCACTTCTTTTCTTCAATTTTTTCTCATTTAATTAATTCTATTTATTTGTTTTCATTATCATGAAACAAATTGTTAAATTTGGATAGAAAATGTTACTTTGATTCGATTGGTGCATTTTTATATCCAAAAAACTGACTAAAAAGCTTGAAATAAATGATTTTTTAAGCTGTACAAAATAGCCCCAAGGGTGGGGCTATTTTGTACAAAAAACCGGTTTTGCTAAACAATTTCTACAAAGAAAACTACTAGTCATCAACACATTTTAAAAAGTGAGCTTTAAAGAAGAAAGATAGGGCTACAAAATGATACTTAGATAATTAAGTTTATTTTCGAGAATTAAAAGATATTCTAACTCTAACAAAGTTTTTACGATTTTGTTCAAAATAGCCCCGCTCTCCCCTACTGGAAAGGGACTCAATTTCTCAATCACAAGGGCGAGCCGCAATTCGTCTGGTTCCAAAGTCAAATGGTGCTTGTGAGGTATCTGGATTTCGTCCAATATCATTTTTGAACACAGATTATAAGCTCATGGCATCGGTACTCTCAAACAGAGTCAAACGTTCTCTCCACGACAGCATAGGAAATTACCAGAAAGGTGGAGTTCCCGGTCGTTTACTGAGTGACAATCTCTGCCTGTACAGAGATGTCATTCAATATGTAGATGATCGGTCAAAGCCAGAGCAACACTCCTTCTCCTCTGGTGGAATGAAAGCAGGCATTATAGAGGTTGACTTAGAAAAAGCTTACGACCTGGTTAACAGAGAGGTGTTATGGAAAATTATGGAAGTGCACTTGAAATAATGAAGGGAATCGGATATCCCATCATGATGGGATATCCGATTCAGGTGGCTGACAACTATGTACTCAGTCACGCAGATGTCAATCCTCAATGGAACTGAGGTAGCCGGAACAATTTCAGATTTTCATTCGGTTCGCCAGGGATGTCCACTATCCATGCACCTCTTTGTTATCTATATTGAACCATTGTTTACTTGAATTTCCACTGTTCTCAATGGTATCAATTTATTTGGTACCAAAGTCACTGTCAGAGCCATGGTTGATGATGTCGCTATTTTTGTTTCATCAGATAGCGATAACATTAATGCAGGAGAGGTCCCCTTGACCAATTCTGCAATTGGACCAAGGCAAGGATGAATAAACAGAAGAAAAATGCTCTTGGGTTGGGAAGCTGGAGGAATAGAAGTCGCTGGCCACTTGCTTGGCTTGAATCCGTTCCTACCTTGTCCCTCCTTGGTATAAAGTTCTCACCTTCCATCCAGGAAACGATGTCGAGATTGTGGGACACAGCATATGGCCACTTAATTGGTCAGCTTAGGGAAAATGCATCTCGTCAGTTCAGAAAGTGAACTATTTGAAGGCGAAAGTGCTCTCTAGGACCATATATATTGCTCAAATTCTTCCATGTCCTGCAAATTTATGTCCCAAAATTTTAAGTGCAATTGTAAGATTTATTTGGTTAGAAAAAATTGAAAAACTTCAACGTTGTGTAGTATTTAAAAAAAAATCCCTGAAGGTGGCCTTTCCCTTACTGAACCCACTCTATTTTACAAAGCCTTATTCCTACGTCCTTTGTTTAATGCCCTTACCGAACCTGAAAGCCCAGAAAGCTCTCTTCTACGATATTGGATGGCCTTCTCTCTCCCGAAGCACCTCCCAAATATCTACAAGGGAAACAACGTCCCAGTAGCAGTCATCGAGCGTCCCTTCTACCTGGAGCAGCCTGTGCACCAGATCAAACAACTCCTTGAAGATGGATCTCTCCAAACAGCCGAATGGTGCACAGGAACATCTACGCCACTTGGATATCAAAAGTAACAGGTCCTGGGAAAACCGAGCTCCTCTACCCTCATTTGGATTGCAAATCCATATGAAGGAATACTGCAGCCTTGAAAAAACACCAAAATCATGGAAACCATGTTCCTCTTCAATCAACGACTACTACCGACTAGGGCAAGAGATCATCGGATTGACAGCACCACAGACTTAACCTGCTGTTTCTGCAAGCAAGAACCCGAATCCGATGAGCACATTATGCTACACTGTCCTAGTCGGTAAATTTCTACCCTTTGGTTGGCTCTCCAACCAGTGGTGGACCCTCAGAACCCAAGGCTGCAGCACCATACATATGGAGTTCATCAGAGGACAACTTGGACCTGTTCGGAATCCAAGAACCTCCTTCGCGCTGGTGGCTGCCTACATCTACGCAACGCGGAAGGAGAGAAGGGAAGGAAGAACACCGTCTATCACTGAAATAGAGAGCCTATGGGCTTCAATACTTTGACCTTGTCAACCCTAAAACCCAGCTCCAATGTGTATTATTTTATTCTTGTACTTTTTGCCATTTTGTTTACTTTTGTTTTGTTCAGTTTTCCTTTTGTACCAGTTATTCCTTTGTTTATGTGTTATTATTATTTGTAATTTTTTTCTCTCTCGCTTTACATATGCAACTTGTAAATTGAACCGGGGACACTGAATAAATGATTTTGTAATAAAAAAGAAGTGCCATATTAATTGCTGTTGGGTTCAATACCGGGTCAAGTCATTTTTTAAAATCATTCAAAAATCGCCTCAGGGCTGTCCCGAATTTATAACACAGTTAGTATACCCGTAAAATTTATTCCTTTTAAATAAAGAGGTTTATTTTACCACCACTTTTATTTACCACAGCCACATAAGCAAGTAAAGTGTCACGGTTGGTTAAGTCCATCTCAACGAAATTGTCTTTCAACTGCTAGTGGGTTCGATACCGGGGAAGTCATTTTACCAAATTATTCAAAGATTGCCTAAGGGCTGTCCCGAATTTATTACACAGTCAGTTACCCGCAAAATGTTTTCCTTTTAAATAAAGAGGTTTATTTACCACCACTTTTATTTACCACAGCTGTTAATGGAAGTAAAGTGGCACAGTGGTTAAAGTCCGTCTCTAGTAAGTTTGCTTTTAACTTTAAGTGGGTTCAATACCGGGTGGAACCATTTAACAAAATTATTCGAAAATCGCCTAAGGGCTGTCCCGAATTTATAACACAGTCGGTATACCCGTAAAAATATTCCCCTTAAATAAAGAGCTTTATTTTACCATTAATTTTATTTACCCCAATTTGAAATTCATCCAAACTGGCACAGTGGTTATGGTCCTTCCCATACGACGTTCCGTTTTAACAGACTATGGGTTCAATACGTGGTCAAGTCATTTTACTAAATTATTCAAAGATTGCCTCAGGGCTGTCCCGAATTTATAACAAAGTCAGTATACCCGTAAAGGCGTAAAAATATTCCATTTAAATAATGAGGTTTATTTAAGAAATAGTCTTGTTTACCGCAATATAAAATACATGTGGGTAGAGTCGATACCCAACGAAGTTTGCTATTACCAGCTAATGGGTTCAACTTCAGGTGAAACATGTAAGACCAAAAATATCGAACCTAGTAGCAGTTGAAAACCAATTTCGAATGGCAAGGACCATACCCATTGTGCCCACTGTGGTGAACAAGTATATAGATAAAATAAATCTCATTATTTAAGGTAAATATTTTTACGGGTATCCTGGCTGTGTTATAAATTCGTTACAGCCCTGAGGCAGTTTTTGAATAATTTCGTAAATTGACTTAACTTGGATTTGAACCCAAAATATAATTTTTGTATGTTTCCGTAGTACTGCATGACTTCAACCACTGTAAATGTTACGAAATAAAATAGCATGTGTCTATAGCATTTTTGCGTCACCACATGTTTAGTGAATGACTTTTAAACAAATTTATTTTGAGACTACAGGGTAAGATTTGATAGTTATCCATGTTTCTTTAAACCTTGTTAAGATAAAATTAGATTAAAAAGAACCTTTAAAGTTTAAACCTTGCTAAGAAAAAATTGGAATTTAAAATAAACTGCATTATCCAAGATTTGAAAAATTAATATATCTTAACACCGAATTAACAAAAAAGGGTCCTTATGGGTGCTTCGGAATCCAAGTAATTTAGTTTTATAAATTAGCAATACTTTGTTTGAAGCATTTACTGGTGATTCGGCGACTGTCTCTCAACTTGCTAAGCGGTATGCCTATTTAACGCACAAACCTTGTTGACGACTTTGTCAAAGAATTTCTGCTGATTGCTGTGTGCCGGACAGCTGGACTTTATCTTATTATTATTCAAAGATTCGTTTTCGTTTTCAGGATGATGGCAATTTTTTTAAAATAAAATTTTAAAATTTTTTGAGTCAGTATATTGATTGTTTTGACATAATCAATGACATAATAGGCTATGTTTGAATTTTACACCCGTTCGTCACTTGTTTTTTTTTATTTTTGTCTCGCCGGAAGGCAAGACAGGTAAAAGCTTGTTTTTCCCCCTTACCCCTTTACATGTTCATAGGTGGCGCTTTGCTCAACAAATCCCCGCGCCCTATCCTATTGTCTTTATATCCCTCTACCTCTAATTTTGAGGCCAGTCTGTCCACAGTAGTCCTTGGAATTGGTCAGTCTCGTCGTTCGTCATTTTTGATGCCTCGTGCAGAATTGTTGTGCTTCTTGATTCTGAAGCCCTCCATCCTACTTTATTATGAACCATTTTATTTTTTAAAAAAATACAATTCAATGTGGCGATTGCACAAAGTTGTCGAACAAAATCGTGTTAAAGTTTTCTTGGCAACAGGCTGACAACACATATTTGATGCATACAATTTGAGAAGTTTAGTAAGATAACGTTGAAATTTATTATGAGATGGGGTGATAAAAGTTATATCTTAACGATATTTATACGGTTTGCGTGATACATCACAGGTATACTGCAACAAACCCTTAGAGAAAGGAAATTAAACTTTTGATCTTGCGAATTTATTGTTTAGTTTGAAAATGTTACATGTAAATGGGTGAGGGATATCAAAATTTTTAAATGGTTTTGTCCGTATATAATCTTTTGGGCTCAATTCTGTTTGGAATCCATTGATTTCCATTGATTTCCCGGTGTGGAATAATAAATGGAACGAAGGCTATTTCAAAAGAGATATTTGCACTTCATTTTTGTTTAACCGATTTTAAATAGTGTTAAACTGATCTAATTCCCAATATCTGTTTTGAAAACGACTATTTCGTCAAATTCTCAATAGTTTGCGTGAACTAAGTTACAACTGCAGATTATTTTTAGGCAACTTGACAAATATTTTATTTCTTGATTTGAAAAAATTGAATCAATTTTTAAGTGATATTTATCTCAGAGATAATATTTTCAATTGATTTCCCGATGGGAAATAATCAATGAATAAAAATACGCATTTAGAAATAGAAGTGGGACTGGCACTTTCATTTCACATTTTCAAAGTATACATCAAATGTTGCTCCGATTTACCCTATTCGGAAATTGGTGAAAAATTTTTAAAAACGAAATCACCGTCTACTCACACTCTCACTTTCCGTATACTAATGACACGACAGGTATTATTCGTATTTTATTTTTATGTGCTAGATAAAATGTTTAGGTCGTGGGAGATGATGGAATTCTGGCAGGTTGGCTTCTAAGGTAGAGGATGTTCAATTGATTTTGTTTAAGTAATGTATGTTTGAATGGTCATTAAAACGGAAGAAAAAGAAGAAAAATCCTCAGACCATGTCATCATTTGGATGAAAAAATTGAGAAGGCAGTCGGAATGGCAGTTATTGTCAAGGCTGGCAATTGTCATTTCTTAATGATTTTTACCCGATTCGTGGGATTACTCAATTGTATTGGCATTTTCTAAGGATTGACGGAAAGAATGTGAGGTGGTATTTTCTAGTTAATTACAGTTTAATTAGTGCTATTTAATTAAAGCAATTTTTCCCGATGTTCTTGATAGTTGTGTTATTCGTGGAATATGTAGTGGTTAGAAAGAAAGTTGCACTAACGATTATGTGCCAATGGATGGTTTATGTTGCCAAACACAAGTTTCATTGGCGACTTGTCTTTTCATTCCTCGAAGGACTCTATTTCAGTCCTCGGTCGAGGTGTTATTTTTGTTAGTAACTTTTCTTTTCCCCTGTTATTCTTCTATTTTAGCATATGAATCATAACTTAATGTCTTTCATTTTTTTTCATTTTAGCAAGCTGAAAGCATCGTTAGAAAACGAGAGTTTATATATCCAAATGGTTTAAAGTGAGGGTATGAATTTTTAGATTTTAAAGAAAATTAGAATTCTAGTGTGTAAGTACTAAGTAATGCTGTTTTTTAGTCTCTTACACACAAGATAACGACTGACTTTTCGAATGATGCCCATTTTCCGGAACGCATTGTGACTGTGGTTGGGACTAAATACTCGGTCGGAGCTTACATCTTTTTGATATGCGAAATATTGGAAAAGGTGTTAAAAGCACTTTATTAAATTCCTTTCATTATTTATTTTGATTAATTTTGTTTTCCTGTAGGAAATTGTTGGTTCTACGCAAGTTGAAATGAGTTTGTTGTCTTCGTTACAGTGCTCTTTTTTAAATGGGTTAAACTTTTCAAAAAACAACCAAATTTGATGGTAGTCTGAAGCCTGTGTGACCATTAATGGAAAATTTCTCCTAAACTCGGATGAGAAAATGGTTTTGGTGTCTGGATCGACCGAATCTATCATTTCGCGCTTTTACTACATATGCGATGTTCTTTAAGAGGTAATGAATTGTTTTCAAGTCGAAACATGGTCATTATAACCCCTCGTTTGTTTATCAACTATTTTTTTCTAGTCTCCACCGTCTCCTGCTGGGTGTCCGTACGTTATCGACTTCCCATTTGACAAGGAACTTTTCCGACAGGTAGGACTTGTCAAGATTGGTTCCTACTGACTGAAAAGGTATTTCTTGTATTTTTCATTACTGTTGCGAATTTACAAAACGGTTAACTTCGTCTCTTTTCTCTTTGTCGTCGTATAAATTTTTTTCAATAACGCTTAGTAGAACATATCTTGTTTCCCGGACACGCGTGGGCTTTACTGCGTGTGGGTTAGAACCGATCAAATTCAAGGTTTCTTTTTTTTATCCCCTCTCTGTGCTATTTTAAACTTATTTTTACAGGGATAATATCTCATTCTATACAATCCTCCTTCCCAAAACTTTCTTCTCAGGCTCTCAACCTGACCCACCTATTCATATTTCATGTATGAAATTCGTCCGCAACCAATAAGAAAAAATTATTTAAAGCGAATGTTGCTTAGATAGGAATGTGGAGCTTAAGTTTTGAATGAAGCGAATGTCAGAGACCCAAAGTGTAGAAAAAAACGTTACTTTGGTGAAAGGCCACATCCCCGAAGATGACATTTTTTGGCCATTTAGGGAGATTTGGGATTTAGGCTGAATGAGTTTGCAGGGAAAAGAAATGTTGTGTTAAATTGATTATTATACAACAACTATGACCCATGAACTATTGAAAATTCTGAAGAGAAAAAAGACTCGATTTAAACACGTTATTTAAATGTAAACTCTCGAAAATCTTTTCCTCTGATGTTGAATGGGTACAAACAACAGTGTTGGTCTCCTTTTGATGAAAAAAGACCAGTAAGAAGAGTCCTCCATTATGCTCAAGTTAACTGTATGCAATGCCTTGATATAAAATGATATTATTAACTTTATCCTTTTGGCTTCCTGCATCCCTCGCTCCCTTTCTCGTTGAAAATATTTGACCTGCTCTCATTAAGTGAGAAGAAAATGTGGTATCGTTCCGATGATCATCAAGCATACGCGTTAGGAAAAAGATGTGTCTTGAGTTTCAGTTTAAATTGTTGCTGGTCAATCTCAACCCTTACAGAGAGAGGGAGTGCATTTCAAACAGATGGAACAGCACTAGTAAAAGATCTCTTTCCGTATTTTCCAAGTTTGAAAGATTGGGCAACAATAATACGAGCAGAGAGTGAATGGATCTTAAATCACGTTTTGGTTCGTAGAGTTTGACATGGCTTGGCAAGTAAGGAGGGGCAGTGTTATTAAGGCATTAAAAAGTCATGAGAGCGGTTTTAAATAGATTGCGCTCCTCGAAAGGTAACCAATGCAAGAGCCATAGATGGTGAGATATGTGCTGGTATTTGCCAACACCAACAATCAGCCTAGCAACCGCATTCTGGACCCGTTGAAGTTTCATCAAAAGGACTTGGGTAAGCCAAATAGTAGCGAGTTAGCATAGTCAATTCTGCTCAGAACAAGAGCATGTACAAGCGACTTCACAGACCTTACATCAAGATATTTTCTAATTCTTTTGCACTTTTTTTTCAGTATCATGAATCCGAGTTCCACCTTATTATGGTCTTATCCTCGGAGAATAAAATCATTAGACTATGTGCCACGCCCGACACAACAGTGAAGTTCGTTGACTTTATTCACAAGAAACTGAAAGAGGTACTCGTAATCTTCTGGCACAATGCTATATGGGGCAATATGGTTGGCATGTTGAGTTCCTTGGATTACAAATATCGTTCCATGTCCCGTAGATAAGTTGGCAAATTTTTGAGCTATTCATAAATTTACAAAAACCGATTGAAACGAAGGTATTGATTAACTTCAGCTGGGACTGTATGGGAAATCGACACCTGCTACCTGTGACACTGGCTACCTGGGGGGGGGGGCGACAATGGCTACCCCGACACTGGCTACCCAACACTGGCTACCCATAAGGCCGACACTGGCTACCCGACAGTGGCTACCTCCCGTTTCTACGCCGTTTGCGTCTATCGCAAAAGGCACTTTATGGTATGTGGTACTGCGACTTACGTCAATATTTGTAAATCTATGAGAAATCACAGCGTTGGAATATTCAAATAATTTGGTTGCAATCACAAAATAAATGGTAAATCACAAAATTCCCGATCATGAGGTATGGTCGAGTTCCAAAACATGTGCAGGAACAACCTAGCTTATTACATGGTACAAAATTTAATTACATGTTACAAACAGTCAGGCCTATAGCATACAGTCATGCCGCATGACTGTCTCAATGAAAATTGACGGATAATGGAGTTCAAAAGTCTTGGGTGGATAAAAAATGCAAATCCATTCGCTTTTTATCACTAAGGGGATGCAGGAACGTCACAACCAATAGAACTAAAATGGCTCTCAAGAACCCAAGTTAAAGTGGATTGCGTCACATATCTCTCTTGGAGTGCTTGGCTGAAATCACTCAAAATGCGATGGATCAGAATTTATCCCTTCCAAAATATTCTTTGACGACCCTCTATATGCTCGATGATACAGTCTACAAAAGTGGTACTCGACGAAAGTCTGTGCTGCTTTGCCCTAATGTGACAAATATGGAACTAAATATGTTTGAGAAGCAAATATTAGAGAAAACTGATCTTTTGAGTTTACTTTCACCGAGAAAAGTCCATGCTCCTTGAAATCAAAAACGCTGAACTACTAACACATTAGCAATCTCAAGAAACAATTTTTTAAAGGATTTTTTTATTTTGATGTTGCATTGATTGCTGAGTTTTTTTGCAAATCCGGAATACTTGAGTATTTATAGATGTACGGCAAACCAATCTACTGAAAACCAGAAAGAGAAGTCCGTATTAAAAACTCTAAAAATACTACGTATTACTTGACGATGTCGTCTGAAAACCTCATTGCGCTTTTGTTTTTCTCCTGTACTTTCTTAGTTATACCCTTTTCGATGCGATGCTCTTGCTGACAATGTATTGCAAAGACTTGCAAATCATCTCCATTCCTTCCGTAACCTAGAGTATCTGGAACTATGGGAATGTAATATAATTACTAAGAACGGAGTTGACTATTTTCTGCAAGAATTCTACCCATTAAAGAAAATCGAGCTGCATGGGAATCGCGGAATTACGAGTGAAGATATCAACGATTGCAACGATAACGCAGTTTGGATTTTGAAACATTGGCAATTAAATTTCGTTTCTCTTGCTGTGTTAGTCATTGAACAGTGTGTTTAGGTGGGGCAAAAATCATCTGGGCTGACATGTTGCTCTCTGATCAGTTTCTCATATAAATATACTTTTTTCCGTTTCCCTCTTCAAATCTTGAAATTAAATACAGCCGAAAATGAACGATTTAATAAGAAAATTATTTAATGTACATTTATCAATCACACGAACAGCAGCATTATTGATTTAAGAACCGAATATCTTAATCATTCGATTTTAACGGATTTTAAACTATTCTGACCGAAATGGACGATACGATTTGGATATGATGGAGGATGGACACTAGGGTGTCTCAATGTATCAATGATATCTTCAGATGAAATAGTTTCGTCATCTTAAGACGAAACATTTTCATCGTCGAACAAAAAAGAATTCATCTGAATCACGAGAACAATTGAAAAATGTTTCTTTTTATTTTCTTGTTGTAATATACTGTATTGGTGTAGTGTTTAGCAGGTTTGGGCTGCCCATTCAAAGGTCAGATGATCCATCATCAGAATACGCACCTAACAAAAAGTTATGGGAAATGTGCTAGAGTGTTCGGAGTGGTGGGTAGTAGTGGGTGAATAAATTGTTAAATATCTTAGAAAGATGAATTGTAGACATGACATTTCGCGTGGTGGAGTAGTGAGAGTGAGTGTTCGGAGTGGTGGGTAGTAGTGGGTGAATAAATTGTTCAAAATATCTTAGAAAGATGAATTGTAGACATGACATTTCGCCATTGCATATATTGCTCATAATAGATATCTTTTTAAAAAAAGATATTAGAATATCACTGATAGCCACAAGATAACTTGTTCTACTTGGGTGGGATGCCAATGAAAATCGTAGATACATTCAAGGACAAGCTTGAAGTACGGAATTCACGCGCATTCTCAAAGTTTTTATAAATTGAAAACTTTTGAAATATTGGCCTAATCTTATAACAGGAACTTAAACGAGAACTACCAAATCTTCTTCCGCCTTAAACATCCCTTTGATTGCTACGTCAAATAGTAGATCTGGATAGATCGCTGAATTAAAGGAGCTAGCATGGCAAACTTCTACAAAAACTACATGCATGTGTAGCAAGCCTCAGCCCGCCCTTCAACACATCTAAATGAGGCAATCAGAAAACCAAAAATCCAGAACTTCTGTTTGGTAACGGCTCTGTCTTTTTGAAAGAATGTGCTGTTGGAGTGCCAAGCAGTGTTGTAAAAACCTTTTCAGTTAGAAATATAAATATTTCGGCAGCAGCAACTGATCCTTTGCAATAAAGAAAACTTGAATGATAACGAGTGATGGGAATTTCCTGAAAAACTACAGATATCATTCTTACAGATATATAAATATAAATAAAAATAATAAAATATAAATAATATAATAAAAATATAAAATATAATATAATATATAATATAATATAACATAATAAAATATATAATAATAATATAATCATATAATAAAATGATATAATAAAAATATTTTTTTTATAGATATATAAAACTTTGAATTGATTCTGATAATTCGGTTCCAGCTTAGGAGGAAATGCAAATGTTATTTTTTTACAGTCTGAGATTCAAAGTGCATTCAAAACAAATTGATACAAAATGTTCCTTAGGTCTTCCTCTATTGGAATCCATTGGAATTGGGTTTTTTTTGTTCAATTATTGAGATTTTGACGATCTTGTGAGATACCCATTTGAAACGATTTCCAACTCATTTTATTCGGCGTTGCCGTTAGGTTTGTCTCTACGAATACCTTTGGATTTGAAATGGTCTATATTACAAAAGACCTCTTCGGGTAATTTTTTGCTGTATTTCTTTGTTTTCTTTGCTTTACGTGTGCCAAATATGAATAATAATGGGACAAAAGTCTTAGAGATGTCAAATTAAAAATGAAGGGCGGTTTTGCAAAATGGTGGAGTTAAAAATAGCAAATAATCTAGAACAAATTCCAACAAGCAGTTTTTTACATGAACTTTGTTTATATGAATGCTAGTAAATCTGTATAAAACCCTCCTCCGAAATACTGAAGTTTACTATTTCAAATACGTACTGTCGTGTTAAACACGGAACCGCGCTGAGCTGTGAAAAAGGGACGCTCAAAATCATATTTTAGATGCGGTTTAAACAATAAGCAATGAAATGTTTTCAAAACATTTTCACGTGATTATGCAAGGAAATACAGTTTATATTTTGGAAATTTGAATAATTAATCCACATATAAAAAAAGAATTTAGGGGGCGGAGTCTGTGTGTGTATCTGTCTGTCTGTCTGTCCGGATGTAAAAATACCATATTTGACGAACTCCGTTTTTCACGACTACTTGCACGACGTTTCACGTTTGAACGACCCCTCGGGGCCGAGCCAGACCGGGCTTCCCGTAACTATCATCGACTCACGATTCAAAAAATCTACCGAAACCTTCCTCGGAAGAAAAAAAGAAAACTTTTGGCATTGGCTCTCGGACTAATAGCCAATGCATCATTTCGAATAGCCTCCTAACAGTTTTGAAAATTAAATTGAAAAGGCTTAATTTTGTTTTCGACAATGAGTGTCCAATTTTGGCTGAAATATAAGTATAATAGTACTCAATAAGTAGTGTAAGTGACGATTAAAAAAATGAATAAAATACCCAAGCGTCCCAAATAACATTTAAAAAAACAAAATCTCTTTTTTAAATCACATGGCGTGAATGGTAAATTAGATTTTAGAATGAAAATTTTTGATACGTTTACTCATTGCCATGAACCTAACCCCAATCCCAAGTGACGTCAGCAATTTACAAAAATTGCAAAAATGAGACACCCTAGTGTCCATCCTCCATCATATCCAAATCGTATCGTCCATTTCGGTCAGAATAGTTTAAAATCCGTTAAAATCGAATGATTAAGATATTCGGTTCTTAATTCAATAATGCTGCTGTTCGTGTGATTGATAAATGTACATTAAATAATTTTCTTATTAAATCGTTCATTTTCGGCTGTATTTAATTTCCAGACTTGAAGAGGGAAACGGAAGGAAAGTATATTTAACAAACTGATCAGATAGAGCAACATGTCAGCCCAGATGATTTTTGTCCCACCTAAACACACTGTTTGATGACTAACACAGCAAGAGAAACGAAAATTTAATTGCCAATGTTTTAAAATCCAAACTGCGTTATCGTTGCAATCGTTGATATCTTCAATCGTAATTCCGCGATTCCCATGCAGCTCGATTTTCTTCAATGGGTAGAATTCTTGCAGAAAATAGTCAACTCCGTTCTTGGTAATTGAATTACATTCCCATAGTTCCAGATACTCTAGGTTACGGAAGGAATGGAGATGTTTTGCAAGTCTTTGCAATACATTGTCAGCAAGGGCCTCGCATCGAAAAATGTATAGCTAAGAAAGTGCAGGAGAAAATAAAAGCGCAATAAGGTTTTCAGACGAAATTGTAAAGTAATCACAAATACCTAGTATTTTTAGAATTTCTAATACGGGCTTCTCTTTCTGGTTTTCAGTGCATTGGTTTGCCGTACATCTATAAATACTCAAGTATTCCAGATTTGCAAAAAAAACTCAGCAATCAATGCAACATCAAAATAAAAAATCCTTCAAAAAATTGTTTCTTGAGATTATATCCAAATGTCTTAATAAAAGGGACAACACCAACAAAAGTTAGTCTATTAATTGATTCCATTAAATGTTTTGGCATTGTTAGAATATTCTAATTCAGCGTTTTTTATTTCAAGGAGCATAGACTTTTCCCGGTGAAAGTAAACTCAAAAGATCAATTTTCTCTAATATTTGCTTCTCAAACATATTTAGTTCCATATTTGTCACATTAGGGCAAAGCAGCACATACTTTCGTAGAGCACCACTTTTTTAGACTGTATCATCGAGCATTTAGAGGGTCGTCAAAGAATATTTTGGAAGGGATAAATCTGATCGATCGCATTTTGAGTGATTTCAGCTAAGCACTCCAAGAGAGATATGTGACGCAATCCAGTTTAACTTGGGTTCTTGAGGGCCATTTTAGTTCTATGGTGACGTTCCTGCATCCCCTTAGTGATAAAAAGCGAATGGATTTGCATTGTTCACCCACGCAAGACTTTTAAATTCCATTATCCGTCAATTTTTATTGAGACAGTCATGCGGCATGACTCTATATTATAAGCCTGACTGTTTGTAACATGTAAAAATTAAATTTTGTACCATGTAATAAGCTAGGTTGTTCCTGCACATGTTTTGGAACTCGACCATACCCCAAAATCGGGAATTTTCTGATTTACCATTTATTTTGTGATTGCAACCAAATTATTTGAATATTCCAACGCTGTGATTTCTCATAGATTTACAAATATTGACGTAAGTCGCAGTACCACATAGTATAAAGTGCCTTTTGCGATAGAAGCATACGGCCTCGGAACGGGAGATTGCCACTGTCGGGGTAGCCAGTGTCGGGGTAGTCATTATCACCCCCCCCCCCCCCCATCGGTTTTGTCTTCAAGTAAAATTTGGGAATAGCTAAAAAATTTGCCAACTTATCTACGGGACAAGGAACGATATTTGTAATCCAAGGAACTCAACATGCCAACCATATTGCACCATATAGCATTGTGCCAGAAGATTACGAGTACCTCTTTCAGTTTCTTGTGAATAAAGTCAACGAACTTCACTGTTGTGTCGGGCGTGGCACATAGTCTAATGATTTTATTCTCCGAGGATGGGACCATAATAAGGTGGAACGCGGATTCGTGATACTGAAAAAAAAATTAAAAAAGTAATTTTAGCATTATATCTTACTACACAACAAGAAGAAAAATACCTCCTCTTCAAAACGATTGCGTATGTGAGTTTCATTGCCTCCTTGGCCAGTGATGCACCCATATTCCTATACAACAGCTTGCGAGAGAAACTAAATATCAACTTTAATCCAACATACCCCAAGAAAATACAGGGGATTTTCTTCAATCCTCATTTCTTTCGTCCGAAAACCAATTGCCGGGATATAGCAAAACAATTATTTCACATATTGAACTCTAATAGCAGTGAACTCCTACTACTACTATTGTATTGTACATGCAGTGATAACTCCAATCATTAAGAAATCAACTCTGGATCCGCAAGACTTCTCAAACTACCGCCCGGTGTCTGGTCTTCCATTTATCTCCAAGGGTGGTGCTGAAGCAAATAACTTCTCACATTGAGGACTTCCAATTTCTGCCGCCTAGTCAGTATGCCCATCGAATTAATTATTCAACTGAGATTGCTCTCCTGGCCCTCCAGAATGATTTACTGACTACGGCTGATACTGATATGGGCAGCGCACTCCTGCTTCTGGATCTCAGTGCCACGTTTGACACTGTCGATTATCAGGGACTATTGAAGAGTAGCCTGTACTTTTGGTGTCACTGGTTCTGCGTTAGGATGGTTCCAGTCCTATCTATCGGACCGTACACAATCAGTTAAGGCTCTGGGGGTCACATCGTTGCCCACTCCACTTTCTTTCGGTGTTCCGCAGGGATCTGTGCTTGGCCCGTCTCTTTTTTCCGTCTACACCAGCCCTGTTCCAGCCATCGTTTCGAGACATGAAGTCAGTGTTAAGCAGTTTTCTGACGAAACCCAGGAGTACGTTCATTTCAACATGGATCCACATAGCCAGTCTGTGGCTCTCGGCTCACTTGCTGACTGCGCTGCTGACACTGAAGATTGGTTTATCGACAACCGTGTAATGTATGTATGTATATTTTAAAAAAAAGCTGAACATTGGAAAAAGCCTCTTACTCTACGCTGTCCCTCAACGTCATTCCTCCGAACTAGTGAATCCTCCGTTAGTGGTAGGCGATGTGACTCTTCCTCCCTCAGTTCAAGCACGCAACATTGGTGTTTTGTTTGATAGTGCCCTTTCTATGGTTCCTTAAATCAACAGTGCGTGCAAAAGAATTAGAAAATATCTTGATGTAAGGTCTGTGAAGTCGCTTGAACATGCCCTTGTTCTGAGCAGAATTGACTATGCTAACTCGCTACTATTTGGCTTACCCAAGTCCCTTTTGATGAAACTTCAACGGGTCCAGAATGCGGCTGCTAGGCTGATTGTTGGTGTTGGCAAATACCAGCATATATCGGAACATCTATGACTCTTGCATTGGCTACCAGTCGAGGAGCGTGTTCTATTTAAAACAGTTCTCATGACTTTTCGATGCCTTAATAACACTGCCCCTCCTTACTTGTCAAGCCATGTCAAACTCTACGAACTCAAACGTGATTTAAGATCCATTCACTCTCGTACTCGTACTATTGTTGTCCCATCTTTTAAATTCAGAAAATACGGAGGGAGATCTTTTACTTGTGCTGCTCCATCTGTTTGGAATGCACTGCCTCTCTCTGTAAGGTCTGAGACTGACCAGCAACAATTTATACTGAAACTCAAGACACATCTTTTTGCTAACGCTTATGCTTGATGACCCTAACCAAATCATTGTGACCCAAATTTATGCGTCATTAGATCGTTAAGTATGGATAATGTGCTATAGAAATGTAACAATACAATACAATACAATACTACTACAGATACTTTCAATCTAGTCTGTCTGGAAAGTAACGGAAAAGTACGTCAACATCGTCGGAACAGCACCGCATTTTCTTCTCACTTGAAATGAAGAGAGCAGGCCAAATATTCTCAACAAGAAACGGAGCGAGGGATGCAGGAAGCAAAAAGGAGAAAGTTAATAATATCATTTTATATCAAGGCATTGCATACAGTTAACTTGAGCACAATGGAGGACTCTTCTTACTGGTCTTTTTTCATCAAAAGGATACAGAAACTGTTGTTTGTCCCCATTCAACATCAGAGGAAAAGATACTCGAGAGCTTACATTTACATAACGTGTTTAAATCGAGTGTAAGTCATACTGAGAAATGACAACCTCCAACCTTTGCAACAACTGCCATTGCAATTGCTACATTTATTTCTATTCTCCAAATTAAGGGGAAGGAAATTGAGTTTCTTCTCTATTCCCTTCGGAATAGTCTATGGGTCATAGTTTTTGTATGATAATCAATCTAACACAACATTCCTTTTCCCTGCAAATTCATTCAGCCTAAATTCCAAATCTCCCTCAATGGCCCAAAAATGTCATCTTCGGGGGTGTGGCCTTTCACCAAAGTAACGTTTCTTTTCCACCTCTGAGTCTCTGAATTCGCTTCATTCAAAACTTAAGCTCGACATTCCTATCTAAGCAACATTCGCTTTAAATAATTCTTTTTCTTATTGGTTTCGGACGAATTTCATACATGAAATATGAATTGGTGGGTAAGGTTGAGAGCCTGAGAAGAAAGTGTTAGGGGGGAAGGATAGTATAGAATAAGATATTATCCCTGTAAAAAATAAATTAAATGTAGCACAGAGAGGAGATAAAAAAAGAAAACCTTGAATTTGATCGATTCTAACCCAGTAAAGTAAAGCGCACGCGTGCGCAAATGGCAACTCACCCAGTGCTGAGCTAAATTGGTAACACCTGGCTGAATGAGAGATATGAGAGAATTTAAGAGACGAAGGCCAACAGGGAAACAGATGACGGAACACTGCGTTTTTTTTTCTTTTTAAGAATGGATTTTCGGTACTTTTGCAATGCGCAAGTGGCAGCACTCATCATGCGACGAAGAAAGTTCCAAGCTGCATTCAAATAAAAAGTTAGGTGAAAATTACAAAAAAACAAAAATTTAAAGCTGGGCAACGACTTGGATCCATGGATGAGGCAGAAACACCACCTTCCTTTGGTTTTAGCCGTGGGATCTGCCAAGTCAGCAGCTTTCTTCTTGCCTTGGTCGGCCTGCAGAGTAATTCCACAAATGTGGTATATGGAGCGGCTGATAAAATGGCCGGAACCCGAAACTCTAACTTGTATGAACGGGTTCGGGGAAAGGTCACCGGGTATCGCGGGTGACGCAGGCAAATTATTCATTTTCAGCACTTCTGCCTTCTGCTTGTTCCAAATGACGCGTACCTCAGATCGGGTGGTGATCTACAATTCTTAAATCAAATGTAGATTCAAAGTTGGGAACAAAATATCTCAATATACCTTTTCCTCATTGCTTCGTATTCACACTTGCCAAAAGTCGTGCGGCTAGTCGACTAATGCGCACAATGGCGGGGGATAGCCGAAACTTGCTTAAAAACAGTTAAGACCTCTTTCAGTTTCTTGCGAATAAAGTCAAAGAACTTCACTGTTGTGTCGGGCGTGGCACATAGTCTGATGATTTTATTCTCTTTGTGTGTTTCATTGCCCCCTTTGCCAGTGATGCACCCATATTCCTTTACAACAGTTTGCGAGAAAAACTAAACGTCAAATTTAAGAGAACGAGCGAATTGAAAAAAAAACGTCTATGACAACAAACAGAGAAGTCAACCGTTTTGGAAATTCGCAACAGTTATAAAAAATACAAGAAATACCTTTTCAGTCAGTAGGAAGCAGATCCTCACAAGTCCTGCCTGTCGGAAAAGTTCCTGGTCAAACAGGAAGTCAATAACGTACGGAAAAATAAGGTCTTCCAAAGTGCCTCTGACACTGTTCTTATTCAATTTTAAAAACTATTTCGTTTTTAAAAACTTTTCACCAATTTCCGAATAGGGTGAATCGGAGCAACATTTGATTTACACTTTGAAAATGTGAAATGGAAGGGCCAGTCCCACTTCTATTTCTAAATGCGTATTTTTATTCATTGATTATTCCCCATCGGGAAATCAATTGAAAATATTATCTCTGAGATAAAAATCACTTGAAAATTGATTCAATTTTTGCAAATCAAGAAATAAAATATTTGTCAAGTTGCCTAGAAATAATCTGCAGTTGTAACTTAGTTCACGCAAACTAGTGAGAAGTTGACGAAATAGTCGTTTTCAAAACAGATAATGGGAATTATATCAGTTTAACACCATTTAAAATCGGTTAAACAAAAATGAAGTGCAAATATTTCTTTTGAAATAGCCTTCGTTCCATTTATAATTCCACAGCGGGAAAGCAATGGGTCCCAAACAGAAATGAGCCCAAAAGATTATAGACGGACAAAACCATTTAAAAATTTTCGTATCTCTCACCCATAAACATGTAACATTTTCAAACTAAACAATAAATTCGTAAGATCAAAATTTTAATTTCTTTTCTCTGAGGTTTTGTTGCAGTATACATATGATATATCGCGCAAACCGTTTAACGATATAACTTTTATCACCCAATATCATAATAAATTTCCCCGTAATTTTACTAAACTTCTCAAATTGTATGCATCAAATATGTGTTGTCAGCCTGTTGCCGAGAAAACTTTAACACAATTTTGTTCGACAACTTTTTGCAATCGCCACATTGAATTGTATTGTAAAAAAATAAAATGGTTCATAATAAGGTAGGATGGATGGTTTCAGAATCAAGAAGCACAATAATTCTGCACGAGGCATCAAAAATGACGAACGAAGAGACTGACCAATTCCAAGGACTACTGTGGCCAGACTGGCCTCAAAATTAGAGGTAGAGGGACATAAGGACAATAGGAAAGGGCGCGGGGAGGGGGTGAGCAAAGCGCCACCTATGAAAATGTAAAGGGGTAAGGGGGAAAAACAAGTTTTTACTTGTCTTGCCTTCCGGCGAGACAAAAATGAAAATAAACAAATGACGAACGGGCGTGAAATTTAAAACACGCCTCTGTCGTGAACAGAGCCTATTATATCATAAATTTTGTCAAGCTGATCACCATACTGACCTAAAAAATTTTAAAAAATATATATTAAAAATTGCCATTATCCCAAAAACTATTTTTGAAAAATAATAAGATAAGGTCCAGCACAACAACCGTCCAGCTGTCCGGCTAACAGAAATCAGCAGTAATTCTTTGACCAAGTCGTCAACAAGGTTTGTGCGTTAAATAGACATACCGCTTAGCAAGTTGAGAGACAGTCGCCGAATCACCAGTAAATACTTCAAACAAAGTATTGCTAATTTTAAAAACTAAATTTTTTGGATCCCGAAGCACACATAAGGACCCTTTATTGTTAATTTGGATTTAAGATTGGAAATTTTTCATATTTGTATTAATCTACAAATAAAAACACGCATGCTTTGGCTAGATTAATAGCCTTTAAATATATAGAAAATTGGTAACTGTCGCATTCGACAAAATATTAAAATTCAATTAAGATCCCATTTATCATTCGTTCATTTATCATTCATCATTCATTTATCATCCGGATGGAATTTCCATAATTTTTACTATATTTATGTACATTCAAAGTTTCTATTATTTTATTTTTTTTATGATTTTCGGTCCGAAACTACCCAAAAAACAATTTCCAGTTTCTATCTCGTTAACAATTTTTGAAAAAAAACGCCTACTGCTCTTAAACTAATTACCTCAAATGCAGAAATAACACCGGAATGCCGGATGCTTTAACTCTACGTTAAAAGTTAAAACAAAATTATTAGACAAAAACTCCCGCTCGACTTTAACAGTGTTGACACTTTTATTCACTAGCTTTTCTAAGATAATTTGCGACAACGTCGCCTCCCTAAACCTCAGACCTTTTTTAGCTTTTACTAAGTGCGGTCATGGAAATTCCTTCCTCTCCTACGACCACAGTGCGAAGTGAGGGTACGATTTCCATAGACTCTAGAGTAAACGGAATGGACAATAGGCAGTCAGTGAGACCTCGGCCTAGGCCCCCACGTTCTCAATCGCGATCTACATCATCTGATAGAAGAGGACGTCGAGGCCGAAGGTACGACAGGGATCGCAGGCGCGACTCGAGGGATCGCAGGCGCGACTCGAGGGATCGCAGGCGCGACTCAAAAGATCGCAGCGGAAGGCGTCGTTCATCCCAAGATAGACACCGTAATCGCCGAAGCAGATCAAGATCGCGTTCATCAAGGCGTGACGATAGGCGTTCCCTGCCTCTCCCATCCTCAGGTTCGGGGGTTCCAGCTACACGACAGATTCTGCCAGTTTCAAAAGTCGCGACCGATCAGCTGGCCTCGTGGATGTCGGTGGGACAGCCGGCAACCTCGACTAAGGAGTTGAGGGACACTTTCAACCCGGATTTTGAGGACACAACCTTTTCCCTGACATGCCCGAAGATGGATGATGTAGTCGAGCGGCAGCTTCTGAGAGACAGGAACGGCAAATACATCAATCAGCGGGAGCTGATCTGGAAATCGACTCAGCTTAAGGTACTCGATGTGGCCAAACCTTTGATGTCGCTTTGGAATCGCTTCCCTGAGAACTCGGAGGAGGCCGTTATACTCGAGTGCGCCATTCGTCTCTGGGCAGAAGCGCATTTTTACATTTCAAAGAATCGTAGGTCCAACGTGATGAACAGCGTGTACCCGCGTTTTAAAAATCTGCTGAAGGACCCATCTAAGTTTTCGCCGGCGGAAGTTGGCCATCTCTTCGGGCCTTCCTTTACGAGCGCGTTACTTCAGGCGGCAGACGAAGACGCGAAATTACAGAAAGTGGCAGCATCAGGAAGAGGAAAGAGCTTGAAGAAGCCTCATCTGCATACAGCCGAAAAGAGAGCAGAGCAGCAGCCTAGCACATCAAGGCACAAGGATACCGGAGAAAGAAAAACCTATCAGACAAGGTATGCAGCCAATCCGGTATCTTTTCCTATTAGTTTAAGCCCCGATTTAGTTGGGGCTAGAATTAAGTTGTTTGGCAATGCGTGGCGTGCGATTTCTAAAGACCCCTGGATATTGAGCGTGGTGGAACGGGGCTTTTTCATCGATTTTGTATCCCGGCCGTTGCAAAAAACGGAACCACCGGAGAGCGTAATGGGCCAGCAAATGGAAGCGGTGTGCGCTGAAGAAGTGGCCAGCCTACTGAGAAAAGGGGCCATCATGGAAGCTACGGAAACTCCGGGTTTTTTCAGCAACATCTTCGCGATCCCAAAGAAAAACGGAGGTTTTAGGCCCATTATTAATTTAAGAAATCTAAATAGGCACATCCGTTATGAGCATTTTAAAATGGAGGGCCTTGATGTAGTAAGAAATCTTTTACAAAAAGGGGATTGGTTAGCAAAGCTAGACCTCAAGGACGCTTATTTAACAGTTCCCGTGTGTCACGCCCACCAGCCTTTTTTACGTTTTCGCTGGAAGGGGACCGCATTCCAATTCACATGTCTGGCCTTTGGCCTTGCGCCAGCACCGCGGGCTTTTACAAAGCTTTTGAAGCCGGTGATGGCCGCCCTTCGTTCAAAAGGGGTAAGGGTAGTTATATACCTGGACGACATGTTGTTTCTGAACCAAGATAGGAAAGGGCTTGTGGAGGATGTGGAAATGGCCGTCGAACTCCTTCTGTCTCTCGGTTTTTTGATAAATTGGGATAAATCCCTCATAGAACCCTGCCATTTAATTGAATATTTGGGCATGGTCATTGATGCCCAGTCCCTCTCCTTCATTTTGCCGGAAGAAAAAAGAATGAAAACGCGGAAGTTATGCGTTCAGGCTCTGGAGAGAAACGGGATTAAGCTGCGAGATTTAGCCAAAGTTATGGGGAATTTCGCCTGGGCCATTCCGGCCGTCCCTTTCGCCCAGTCTCACTATAGGAAAGTGCAAGCCGAACTCATCCGCGCGTTGAGAAAAAATGACGGGAATTTCGATGGTTTCATCTCCCTATCCGGCGAGGCAAAGGCCGACCTGAATTGGTGGGTGAGTAACATGGACCTAACGGAAGGAAAGGTTTTGTTTCCCGGCGAACCCGATTTAATAATTTTTTCTGATGCTTCCTTGAGCGGATGGGGAGCCTCCTGCAACGGCGTGACAACGAGGGGCCCTTGGACCCCAACAGAAGCCGCCTGTCACATAAACGAGCTTGAGCTCTTGGCCGCCCTTTTCGCCCTGCAATCCTTCACAGCGAAGGCGTCCGACATTTTTGTTTCGTTACAGATGGACAATAGCACGGCGGTGTGCTATGTAAATAAAGGAGGAGGCACGCGTTCCTTTTCACTTACGCGAGTGGCCGGAGAAATTTCGGCTTGGTGCGAAAATCGGCGCATTTCAATTCAAGCGGTGTATTTACCCGGGCATCTTAACACGATTGCAGACAGAGAATCGCGGGCGAAACCGGACTGCAGCGATTGGCTATTGAGCCGAGCAACCTTCCGGAAGCTGAAAGCGCATTGGGATTGCGAAGTGGACCTTTTCGCGACGGCTTGGAACCGACAGCTGGAACGGTTTTATTCCTGGCGGCCACAACCAGGAGCAATGGGGACCGACGCTTTCACCGTGAGCTGGATTAATTAAGCGCCTACGCCTTCCCTCCCTTCGGTCTGGTCTCCAGGAGCCTCGCGAAAATCAGGAGGGAGCGAGCATCATTAGTATTGGTGACCCCGTATTGGCCCAGCGCAGCGTGGTTCCCACTCGTTTTGGAGCTAGTGACGGACGTGGCGCTGGTCATGAAGCCGGACGTCGAGTTACTGACGTCACCTATCGGAGAGCCACACCCCCTGCCGTTATGGTTAGTCGCATGGAGACTCTGCGGAGACGTTTCACAGGCCAAGGCCTTTCGGATTCGGTGGTCAACTTACTGTTGGAAGGGTCGCGCCGGACCACAAGATCTGCTTATCAGTCCGCCTGGAACCGTTGGCACAGTTGGTGCCTCGAGCGCGGTTTGGATTCCGTGTCGGCTGATTTAAATCCCGTTTTAGAGTACCTGACGGGACTGCATGCTGCTGGTTACTCCTACAGCCTTTTGAATTTGCATCGTTCAATGCTGTCGTCCACTCTGGAGCAATCGGGTACCATTCCTGTCGGCCAATTACCTTCCGTCAAGCAGTTGCTGAAAGGGGCTTTCAACCGCAATCCTCCCCGGCCCAGATATGACCGAACATGGGACGTAAGCAAGGTGGTCGATCTGATCGCATCATGGGGTCCTAACGAGAGTTTGGACCTATCGCGGCTGACGCGAAAACTAGCCATGTTATTGGCGCTGGCGACACTTCTGAGGACGTCCGAGTTGAGCTCAATATCTTTGGACTCTGTTCAATTTACAGAAGTTGGCGCCACCTTCGCTCTAGGACGCCCGAGAAAATCCCAGCACAGTGGAGCTTTACAGTCCGTAAAAATAAAGAAGCTGGACGACCCGCTGGTTTGCCCGGTCCACTGCTTAGGCACGTACAGGGCCCTGACAGACGTCTACCGTACTGAAAGTAACAACGAGCGTCTGCTCATTGGCCTAATTTCCCCTTTTAAGAACGTATCCGCCAGCACGGTGAGCAGGTGGATTAAGTTAGTACTGAAGGAGGCAGGTGTGGAGGCCATTTTTTCCGCCCACTCAACCAGAGGGGCGGCCGCGTCGCGTGCCGTGGCTCAGGGTATCCCGATAGACTCGGTTCTGAGATCAGGCAATTGGGCCGCGGAATCAACATTTACGCGTTTTTATAGACGAGAAGTGCCCCATACCATCGCTTTGACAGAAGCTGTTTTGTCGCAAACTCCATCGCTTTGAATTTACTGTTAAAGTCGAGCGGGAGTTTTTGTCTCATAATTGCTACAATTGCTCGAGGGATCGCTCAGCGATCCCGCGGAGCAATTTGAATTATGATAAAAAACGAAGAGAGACTTTAACAGTCTCTTCCCACCCTATCCCACCCAGATGTTAAAGTCTTGTTTGCTTGGTGTCAAAACAGGAGCAGAGGAGGAAAGAGCGGCGGTTATGGGCCGGCAGGTGCCGGGAAGGAAGCAGCCAAAAAATAAAGAAGCAGCAACAGAATCGCGCAACCCTTCTACCCAACCGATTACTGGCCATGGAAATATTCAGGAAATTTTTTGTTTGTTCAGTTTGTCTGTTTTCATTTGTTTCCTTATGTTTGAAAGATGTACGGTCAGATGTCCCCGTTATCCCCTCTAGTTTGTTTTTTGACCCGCACTCAGCAGCTTGAAAAAATTCTGAGGTTTAGGGAGGCGACGTTGTCGCAAATTATCTTAGAAAAGCTAGTGAATAAAAGTGTCAACACTGTTAAAGTCTCTCTTCGTTTTTTATCATAATTCAAATTGCTCCGCGGGATCGCTGAGCGATCCCTCGAGCAATTGTAGCAAATATCTTCCCACGTGCCAGTATTGCCTATCGTAGTAAGGAGGAGGGAAAATCATGATATGGAAAATAATTTGCGTAAATGGTGTTTTTTTGTATGCGTAATAGAAAACAACGATCCGAAACTTTATGCATGAAATACTTGGCTTAAAAATAGAAGGCTGGTATACCATGAAATTATCTCTCAATATCTTCTCTGCATCGATCTGTTTAGCCGAATTTCGGATAAATAAAGTTTTAAATATAATTTTTGTTTAAAACTTAAAAGGAAACTTAGTTGCAAAGGTGTTGCCTTCCGAGAGTCCTAAATGGAATCCAATAGATCCGATGCAGGATTATGCATCGGACAGGTTTTTTTGCGCAAATCAGAGGTGTGCATTTAATTGTTTTTAAACGTTCGGCGTCGGTTAACCGGTTTCTGATTTGCATAAAGCTTAGGGCCAGTCTTTAGACACTAAGAGAACCTAGCGGAAAAAAACTCCCATAAGACTAGGATAAAGTTCCTAATTCTGGACAGGCCTGATCATTTCTAATTCGGGACGAAATAAGTTTTTTTTGAATAAAAGGACAATTAAGCTAATTTTGTGCGGTAAAATAATAAAAATAGAAAGGATTTACTCTTTTCTATGTGTTTATGCAACTAGTTTGATGTATTTATATGAAGTTTTCCTAAAATATAAAAAAGAAAACTACAAAAAAGACTTAGAAAAAAACCAAGATTTTGGTGGGTCGAAATATGTCTGAAATAACAAATTTATTAGCTATTTCACACTGTATCAACTTAAATCAAAGAACCCGGCAAATTCTCTTAATTACACATAAAAAAACTAATTAAAGTCATCAAATTCACTGAATAATTCAGAAAGAAGCTTGCTGGGAATAAAACCCATAACACGAATTCGGGACATCCTTATACACAAAAACGGGACAAATAAAAGTTCACCAGTTTACCAGATGGCAGTAGTAGAAGTGTCAAAGAATTTGCATGTTTAAAATCTACAAAATACTATTTTTCTTTTAGGTTTATTTTTCTGAAGGTAGTTTAATGAATATTTACTTCGATTCTCCTTTAATTTCTTTTTTAAATTCATTCATTTTTAATAAAAGATGAGCTCAATATTAAAACATTTTTTTGGCATAGTGGGAATAGTCTTATAATTGTATCTTTTACATTTGGTGTTCTTCGTTCCACTCCAAATGGAGAAACATTTTGAAATTTGTTGAAAATCGCCACAGGGCTGTCCCGAATTTATAACACAGTCAGTATACCCGTAAAATTATTCACCTTAAATAAAGAGGTTTATTTTAGGACCAGGATTATTTACCACTAAATAACAGACAAGTAAAATGGCACACTACGGGTAATGGGCTAAAGGCGATACCTCACGAAATTCACTTTTAACTGCTATAGGGTTCAACTCCGGATAAAGACATTTTACGAAATTATTCAAAAATTGCCTCAGGGCTGTCCCGAATTTATAACACAGTAAGTATGCCCGTAAAATTATTCCCTTAAATAAAAAGCTTTATTTTATAATCGGAATTATTTAGCCCTTTATAGAACACAACTAAAGTGGCACAGTGGGTATGGTCCATACCCAACAATGTTCGTTTTTAATGGCAAGTGGGTTAATAACCGAATTATTCAAAAATCGCCTCAGGGCAGTCCCGAATTTATAACACAGTAACTATACCCGTAAAAATATTCCCTTTTAAAAAAGAGCTTTATTTTACTATTAATTTTATTTACCCCTATCCGAAAGACAACTAAAGTGGTACAGTGGGTATGGTCCTTGCCATGCGAAATTGGTTTGCAACTGCTGCTAGGTTCGACTCGGGGCGATTATCTTTACTAACATATTGAACTGTTATATTAATGATTTTTATTTACTTATCCATTCAAACGCTCTGCATAGAAATTATTTCCTTAAGTCTGACAATAAAGTTTAGCCAGATGAATCGCCGATAATTTTTTACGGGTATACTGACTGTGTTATAAATTCGGGACAGCCCTGAGGTGATTTTTGAATAATTTGGTAAAATGACTTGACATGGTATTGAACCCATAAGCTGTTAAAATAAAACTTCGTTGGGCAAGGAGTCAAGGACCATACACGCTGCGCCACTTTAGTTGTGAAAGATAAATGGGTAAATAAACTTGATCATAAAATTAAACTCCTTATTTAATGAGAATATTTTTACGGGTATACTGACTGTGTTAAAAATTCGGGACAGCCCTGATGCGATTTTTGAATAATTTCGTAAATTAACTTAACCTGGATTCGAACCCAAAATAGAATTTATTGCATGGTTCCGTTGTGGCACTTGATGACTTCACCCACTGTGCCACAGTGTCTTTATGTGTTCCGAAATAAAATAGCACTTTGATTTTTGCGACACCACATGTTTAGTGAATGACTTTAAAAGAAATTTATTTTAAGGCTATAGGGTAAGATTTGATAATTATCCATGATTCTTTAAACCTTGTTAAGATAAAATTAGATTAAAAAGAACCTTTAAACCTTGTTAAGAAAAAATTAGATTGAAAAGAGACTGCATAATCTAAGATTTGAACCGCAGGACTACGAGTGTAAATCGATAGTAGATGAGGCACGTTATATTTCTCTAATATATATATATTACGTTATACGTGAGTTCGATATATTATCAATGTCAAGGATTCAGAACTCAAATGATTGAAAATTCTTGTGAATGCCATTACCACTAAGCGGCTAGAGGCTTCTGATGAAAATGAATTTCAACCTACAAGAAAAGCTATCATAGAAGAAAGAATACTAAAAGAACTCAATTCCATCACTAGCCCCTGGGGAATTGAAATTAGCTCAGCACACATGTATTTTATATTTACTATTCATATAGTAATAAGTGTTTAAGGGTCTAATTGTTGGAATAATTCGTTTATTTTATTCTAAGTGAGAACTTCAAGACCCTTAAAGAAGCTCAGCCTGTTAATGCTTTCATGAATGATATGCAAAAAATGGGAATTAATTTTGGTTCTGGGGATGGTGCTGTTACCGGCTCGTCTGCCCCTACATCGGTCTCGTTAGCAAATTTCGGAATGATCATGCAAGATGAACTGCAACCAAAATCTAAAAATGTTATCAAGCATACACAGATTTTGAATGAAGGATCTGGGATGATTGATAATCCTGTCATAATCTGTATTAAAATTGGATTGCTGGGGCATGCAGGCCGGGTCAGCGAGGCCGGGTCATGAATCCATACTTGGGAAAGAAATATGATTGGGCTTACCTTGATCACCATGGTATTCTAACAGAATGAATCGCCGATGGGACGAGTGGACGTAGGTAAGGATAGGGGACATTATAGTGACGGCCAAAATTTTAGGAATGGAAAAGACGGGATAGCATGGTTACTTGGAAATAAAGGGCCTAAAAAATTAATGGGGGTATAAAATGGCCTTTGTTGAAATGAAACTATGGTTACGCTTTGGAGAGCTATCAG
This sequence comes from Daphnia galeata, assembly GCA_030770115.1. Taxonomy (NCBI): domain Eukaryota; kingdom Metazoa; phylum Arthropoda; class Branchiopoda; order Diplostraca; family Daphniidae; genus Daphnia; species Daphnia galeata. Next base: position 8,311,426 of record CM061123.1, on the reverse strand, counting down.
TACCCTCTGCTAGCAGAAAACCAGGCAAGGGTAGAAGAATATCTCTGATTGCAGTGGTTGCAGTGGTGGTACAGAAAACGGAAGCAGGGGAATGGACAGCATGGATGGAAAAACCAGAGCTAGAGTAACTAGAGAAAAAAGTTGTGAAAAATATTTTTACGATTTGTAATCTCTTTATAAGGGCAAAGTTGGGCAAAGCAAAACCGAAGGGGATATTCTCCCACTGAGACTTTGTACTTGAGGCCACCATCCTCGACCCTTTCCACATTCATGGACTACTTGAGCTAGAGGACGGAACACCGACGATTCCTATGTCGGCTATCAATTTTGTTTTCTTTCGTCAGTGATAAAACATGAAAAATTAATAATAAGAGTTTTAGAAATCATCCCAAATTCGAAAAATGATCAATTTGCGAAATATTCGCGTTAAAAATTTTGAAGGGGTTCGTTAATTTTTCCACCTAGCGGTCACAAACGAAAGGTCTTGCACGGTTTTTGAAGAAAATAAACAACCGGCTCAAATCTTTTTCTCACCCATCCTTATAAAATTTCACCTCATTTATTCATTTCCTTTTTTAATCCAAACAAGAATATACTATATGGTACCCTTTCTCATAATCAAAATATTTTAAACTCTATATTATCATGTAAAAAAATTTAAAAAAATGACAAAAAAATTTGAATTTTTTTTCATTTTTTTCGCATTTTTGGGTCAGTTTTACCCCTAAATCTTATTATTTACGAGAAAATCAGGTATCTATTTAAACTATATTAAACTCGAATCCAGAGTTATTTTCTTTGAAATTCAAAAATTCGTCGGAAATGGAACACCCTAAAACTTACATGCAAAAAAAAGAACTGAAAAAAGAAGACAAATGGCCATTAGGGAAAAAAGTGCACATTGTGGTAGACGAGGTACCAATTAAACCAGAAGAAAGCTTTTTACCAAACTTCGACAAGTTCGTTGGACACGTTTTCATAACTGGAGTCGTGCAGCCAAAAGAAAACGGCAAACTTGCCATTGTTAACGTTTGCAAAAAACGGATTGTCCCGTTCATACTCTGATGTTACAGAAAACTCCGATTTCAACCCTATGCCTAACCGAGATAGGAATTCTCGTCCCGATCGAGCCCCAAAGTCGTACAAATGGGATTTCTGGGACAGGCTCAATTATAAAACAGCTAAAAGTGGTCCCTTGTAAAACAAAAAGCTCCGAAGCGTGGAAATTTCACAGTCCCCTTTGAACGTACCTTATCCGTACCATTGATTACATTTTGGCTCCAACAGAACACTTGGAAAATTTTATAATTATCGTGCCCTTTGGTTTTTACGCCGTCGGTATAATTTTGCAGGCGGACTAAAGGATAAACGAAGCTGCTGATTTAGCAGATCCTAGATTGGCTAAAACTAAAGAAAGTTGCGTTTCTAACTCATCTAAATCCTTACCAACAAATTTAAATTTATTATTCATAATTTTTGGTAGTTCTGATCCACGCATGAACTAATTTTATTGATTTCGTACAGGCAAGGCTCGTCAATTTTTGGCAGAAGAGGAACCATTCAAAAAAGGTCTGGTGCTGATTTTATTATCAAACAGTGTCTTCCAAACTAGGACGAGAAAGCAGTCACCATGTCTGGATCAATCGACGAAATCACTTGGTGTCCACGGTGTTCAGCTAGCCGTCAGTACCGAATCTACTTAACGTTTGACTACACATTTTTTTAACCGGCAGGACTTCTCAAGATCCGACTCCTCCTGGCTCTCAAGTTATATAAATCTGTTGTGGTTTTCTATAGGAGTATTGAAATATCATTACCAAATGATCCATATGCAATCATTTTAAACAGGAGGTTGTTCACAGTTCTCTTGTTTTCATGCATTAGACAATAATAATTGAATAACTAGATAATTTGTTTATAGTCTGGCGAAACTTAATTCCATATTCTTCTTGAACAATGAAGACGGATCCTCAGAGGACATAACTGTGAGATTCACCGGTACACCCGGCACCATATTGCCGTTCTTCAATTTTATATGCACACTATAAAGGTAATTAAACTTCTAAATTAAACATATAAATATTCGCCTCTATATTCCTTCCTCTCCCTTTTTGAGCCTTGGATTTTCGGGGGATGGTTTCTTATTAGGCGGTTTGGGTTGCTATTTCATGTTCTAACACTCGGTGCCTGAATCTGTAATCTTTATTTTTTTTTCTATTAGATTGGCAGATTCCATCTCGACTAGCAGTTAGCTTACTGATAACGAAGAAGGAAATAACAGATCTGCCAAAGAAGATAAATTTACCCGACGCGTCGCTCGCGATTAGGTGGTTTCCACCAACTTTGAAAAAAATAACAGTATCAGGAATGGGCGATGGAATGAGCCACTGGATTTACTTAATTTGAGATTTAATTTGGCAGGCTAACCAAAGAATAAAAGAAGCTGCTTACTTGGTAGATCTATATCATCTGGTAAAACCAAAGGTAGTTGGCGTTTCCATATCCAATCACCAGCTTGAAATTTTACTAAGTTATTATACACCGTTTTTTCACCTTTCTCTAGGTTTTGTTTGCAGTTATGCCAGCTAAGGACTTCAATCGTCGTATAATACTTACGAACGGAAAAAAACTGGGTGAACTAAAAACCTCTGAAGGATTGTCCAAATAAAGAAAATTTGGAACTGGCAGCCCTTGCCGGCATGGATTTTCAGTTTAGTGCGTACAATCAAAATCATCTAGTCTTCTGGACTAGTGAGAAAACCATTTGGGATTGTAGGGTAACAGTGTCAATCATTTGCAGGAAATGTAATTGTGTCAACGTGTAATCCATAATTTCAGTATTTATTGTATCACCAATGATATAAATCACTAATTTACTTAATTGCAACTTAAAAATAAATAGAAAATGGCAAATCAATCCAAATAAGGGCTAACAGCATGCCACAACCAGAATTGAAAAAAATAACATCTGTAATTTTATGCCCATAGCTTCTAGAGTATAAGAGTGTTCCTCTAAAACTTCATATCTAAGGGTGAACAAAAATATTATTCTTTGGCCTTGGTATACAGAAAAAATTTTATCATGAAATTAATTCAAGTAGAAAATACTCGTTGGTGGGTTATATCTATAACTAGGATATTTAGGTGGGACTCTCACTCTGTTGTGGAGTGAAGCTCATTTTAAACATAAAGGATATAAAATATTTCATATCGTCTTCGAAAAGTTATTTGCCAACTTTAACTGGATTCCTTCTGGGTAAAACCTTCAAACCAACACTACACCAACAAATTTAAAATATATTTAGCCAGTTTAGTACTGGGTAGTTTTTTATTTTCTCCGTTAAGGCCTTAAAATTAATTTTTTTAAATTGAAAAAATGAAAAACTGGGACTCAGTACAAAGTTTAGGATACGAGTTCGATTCTAAAATGTGGGGGATTCAGCAAATAACCGTTGTCGAGTTGGCTCCGAAAGGGGTTTATGAAGGAATCCAACTAACTAGGTGTACGAGTGTGTCGGGGCCAAGTGACTCTGTTGCAAATTTCATTGATGTTTACTGTCATTTTAGAGGTAAACAACTTAAAAGTCCCTTCTTGATTGGTATTTTCAAGAAGGGACAAAAAGCCAGTGTCTTCAGTTATCCACCTCTTTGCTGACGGACAGCTCCGGTCAGTTTTTCTCTTCTCTCTACTCTACTAAGTCTCAAAAGTCCCGCAAGAAGAAAGTCTTAAAATCCGAGACTCGCGAACTTCTTCCCATGTAAAATCCCTATCCTAATTAATAAGATTTTTTCTTACCCTTTCAAAACATTTGCTTTACTACTTTTTTTTTGCAGGGACTCGCGTAATCTCTTTCGTTCTCCCAACTACGGCAAGTTTGCCAATCAATTGTTCGTTGTGCATTACACATTCACCTGTTTTCCTGGTAATATCAAACAGAATCTCTACTCTTTCCCATTGTCGTTGGGAAAGTCATTCACTCCTCCCCCCTACTAGTTTTGGAAATATTTTTTTGTGTCATCCTGAATTATCAAACACATCTTACCTTTCGTGCTCATTCTTACAGAATTTTTCTCCTTGTCGGTGTGAAAAATTATTCACCTCCCTCCCCCCTCCTATTTTTGGAACTTTATGTGTGACCAGCAATGTAAGCTTTATCCTGGACTCACATTTATTAAAATTGCAAAACTAATGGATTGTATCGCATGACACAAGTTTTTTAAATGACAGGCCGTTAACCACAAAATATATGCTAATGTTTTACCAGTTACCTCACCACTAAATGATTTTAAACTTTCAAGTTTCATCTAAAGAAAGATCGATTCACATCGTTAGGCATTGTGTCTTATCCATTTTTATCTTATGCTTACAGCTAAACGGATCCTTTATATCTGTAAAGGCGAATTTCTTCAAGTGAAGTAAAAGACAACAGAAAATGTACGGTTTTGTACGAATTTTAGGAAGAAGTGCAGACAGTGCAACCCCTGTTTTTTTTTACAGTACAAATGTAGTATATCGAGATTTTTCAATACGAACCGCTCTTTTTCATTGCGATAAAGAGTCAACTCGCTCTCAGCCAAAGCAGAAACGGGATCACAATGAATTGGGATACACAGACAGGTTAAACAAGGACTATCTTTTAAGATGGTTCTAATGAATACGATAATACCAGAAGAGGACAAGTCAAGAACTTCTAATAAATGTCAAAAAAATTTCAATAGGGGAGCAACACCACCTTTGAAAGTTATTTGTTATTTTCGTCTACCTCTTTATTACATGAAAAATAATGGCTTAAATATATTCTAATTAGGTATTTTCAAGACATCAGACTTAAAAGATCAGTCTCAGTTATCCATTTATGGCATGTATACATGTACACTAGTAAGCTACGGGAAAAATTGTATCCCTTGTCCCAGACTTCCCCTATTATATGGAATGATGTTTGGATTGAGAGACGGAAAACCCTGAATTTCCGCAATATTTAGATCAAACCTCGTCTTAGCTTCAATTCTAACATGACTTCAAAGAGTTTTTCGTGGCAAAACAATTTTACCGTGATTCAATTACATACAGCCATCTTAACTCCTTGCTGTGTAACGCAGGTTGAGAAAATCCGCAAATGTTGTAAAGTTTTGTATAAATCAAAGGGTCTTCTATTTTTTGCTCCAATTCCATCGTTATTGCAACACAGCGATTGGATACCAGTATCTGTGACGTTTTTGCAGTTATGAAGATCCAAAATCCTATTTAATTAAAAAAAAAAACAGCAAAAAATTTGCAATTTTTTTTTAATATTTAATATTTATATTCTATCTGTTGCAAACCTGAGTTTTTTACAGTAAGATCCTATGAATTCTAAGGAGAGTTATCACCCACTCTATAGTCCAACTTAGATTTCAAGAAAGCAATTTTCTTAATTGGGAAATAAAGTATTTGAATTAAAATAATTTTCTTCAGGATAATAAAAAATCGAAAAAAAAATCTTATTTGTGGGCTTATCATAAAGGGTCATTCCATCTCAACTCGGAAAAAAGAGCCAACCTGGGAAAGATTTTGGTTTTTTCTTGAAATTTTGATTAATTTCTAATTCAAAATTGTAATTAAAGCTAAATAATAATAGCTTCTTTAGGGAATCAAACAACTTTAACTTTACTGTCCTTTTTTTTCGGATGATCAAGAATTAAGAATAAATATGTTTCCAGTATGTGGTTATTTTATCTTCATTACTTTGAATTATAATTATTTTTTAATTTAATTTATTCAAATTAGAACGTTATTGGTTCTTCAAAATTTTAGTAGATTTTAGAGAAGATATTGCTGGTTTACAACGACGTGGACGTTGTTTTCGAAATCTGGATTTTTATTTGGATGGAGAGCGAGGGAATTTTGTGTCCGTTCGAGGCGAACTTGCGGGCCCTTGTGGTAAATTTCGCAAGGGAGAGCTCAGCCGAGAACAAAGGAGGGGGTGGTTTTTAGCAATTCAAGGGGATAGGAAGGCAGCGTTGTGACGCTGAAAGAAAACAAATATATTGGGAGGGAAATTCGAAATATTTCCGACACCTAAACTGAATAAAAACTACCCCCAAGTAACCGTGTACAGTACCCACCCAAATTATCTGCCCACCTTTTTTTTATAGATGGGCTTAAAGGCAAATATGCCTGTTGCGCGGGAATTTTTATAAAATCAACGAATCTATGAACGTCTAATATATGAACCAGGTAGTTTGAAAAATTACAAATGTCAAAATTCATTCATCCATAATTACCCGAAGGGTTACTGGTTAAAGTTGCAATTACCCGAAGGGTTACTGGTCAAAGTTTCGTTTGCAGTACGGTTTACGATGGAAATTTTTACATGGGCACCCTCAGTTCTCGTAACACTACACAGATGGCTTTTTGCAGTTCTTGTAACACTACACAGATGGATGCACTAGTTTTTTACAATTATTGATTATAATCAACATTTTTATTACATTTCAATAACTCTACTACGTAGCTGAGGATATTTTACATCTTTTCTGAAAATTTGGCTGAAATCAATTCAGGCGTTTGATCAGACGAAGAAATTGCTACTTTTTGACAGAATTTCAGTAGCTGTTATAGCAGACGATAACACAAATAGCAGGGATAAATAATATTAAAAGTAAACGTTACTTGAAATAGGATAGGATTTAACGAGAAATCCAATCATTTATAAAGTTACTGCCTATAGTTTTATCTCTAGGCTGATAACTAGGCCTAGTTATGGGCACAATTCCACCAAACCTAATTTCTACCGTCACTGCAAAGTAAAAATTTATCACGACATAGGGTGACGGGGTTTATATGATTCAACAGTTTGCGGATTGCCCCGCCACGAGGCGTATTTCAATATCGCATTCAATATTAAATCAGGATTCTAATATCTCATTCAATATTGATCCAGGATTTCAATATCTGAATGGATATTTAGAGAATATGAGCTTTAGATAAAGACCCGTGGCCATTGGGCGTGGGGCGGCGGAGCTCCAGCCTCGCAGCACCAAAGTCGCACGGAGTTTGTATTATTAGCTACATATATATTACTAAAAACTTTGAGACATTAATTAATCGCTCGGAGTTAGTATAAGCAGCATATATATTAACTTGAAACTTTGAGATATTAATAAATGTTTTTTTATACTCCAACGGGAACCTTGCAACCCCAATAAGGGATGCCTGCATATTTTTCGTAACTTTATATTTATTGGCGTTCCGTATTTGTCTGCTATGGGAGCTCAAATGTAATGTGCTCCGTCATTTGGCGTTCCGTATTTGTCTGCTATAGTAGAAACGATTAGGTATCGATAGACCTGCCAGAAATGCGTAGAAATCGATACAAACCGTTCTGCCTGATTTTCCCGCTAGATGGCGCCAAGAACTGGTTGATTATTCCACTGTGTTTTTGCATTTAATACCACTAGCGGAGTACTATTATTTTAGGGGGTCATTTGGCGTTCCGTACAAATGTGCCACTTTTTTCAATCAACCTGGTCTCAGCTGGCGCGCCAGCACGCTACAACTAAGTTATCGTCGTCATTCACCAGTACGGTCCGACTTTTGCCACAGCCCACGGCGGCATCCAATGCGAATGCGGCGGTGGCTTCCCAACACTTCCCAACATTTATTTATTCGATTTCATTTACAATTAATTAATTTAATTGCATTTTATAGTTATTTTAGGTCTATTTGTGCAGTAATCAAAGCTTTTAAAAATTTAAAATATTTATTTATGTATTTTGTTTTGCTTTTAAAATACATTCATTTATGAGTATTTTGCATTCTTTTTGGTTTTAGTTTATTTATCATCGATAATTTACAAATTTAATTGTAATTAGGATGGGGTTTTAATTTTTATAGGCTTGTATCCTGACAAAATTTTTTTGTTAAAAAAAATATGAGTCGATAGAACTCGACACGCTGATTTCGGCTGTATTTTTTTTAAAGAAAACACAGAAAGCGCCAAAATTGTGTGGCCCATGGCTTCATCCACCTCCCTCCTTCCTACTCACCCCAAACGCACCCTAGCCCTTGGCTATTTAGGCTACAGGAGACGTTTGGCGCTTTCTGTGTTTTCTTTGTCGCGTTCACCAAAACTTTGGACAACCCACAAAAAATGGCGGGGGGTCCGTTTCAGAATGGGAGGGGCTTTTTCTAACTTCAACAATTTTTTCTAATACAAATAATGATCTAAAAAAATTTTAAAAAATACAGCTGAAATCAGCGTGTTGAGTTCTATCGACTCATATATTTTTTTTTTTTAAATTTTTGAGGATACAAGCCTATTGAAATAGAACGATATTGGCTGGCGCCACCAGTACCTTCCGATTTTTGAATAGCGTAGTTTTCCCCCTGCAAAGCATAGGGATTACACCGTTGCCGTAGCAAAATCATCCCGGTCTTTTTGAGCTATTTTCCAAATAAAATTAATGTTTATAACTTAATCTAAAAGTAGTGTGGATAGGGTAATTAGGGCATAATATATTTTGAAAGTTTGATACGCAAAACGACAAATTATAAAATATTCTTTGATACTAGCGTGTTCTTTGAATCACGAGGATCAAGAATATTATAACATTATTATAATTAGACTTATTTTAATTTTTAGTCGCCGAATCACCAGTAAATGCTTCAAACAAAGTATTGCTAATTTGAAAAACTAAATTACTTCGCATAAGGACCCTTTTTTGTTAATTCGGAGTTAAGATTGGAAATTTTTCATGTTTGTATTAATTTACAAATGAAAAAACGCATGCTTTGAATAGATCAATAGCCTTTTAATATATAGGAAATTGGTAATTTCCGCATTCGACAAAATATTTAAAATTCAATTAAAATCACATTAATCATTCCGGTTATGTAGGGAAGAATTGTCACTTAATAATAATGACATGTTTTTTTTTATTTGATTTTAATCTAATATTGATTGCATTTTGCATCTTTATAATGACTCAACTGAGTAAATTCTTCTGAATCCGCAGGAAGATTTAAACCATTTTGTGATTCAGATGAATTGTTTTTTTTTCGACGATGAAAATGTTTTGTCTTCAGATGACTAAATTATTTTATCCGAAGATATTATTGAATATCTCGATGACGTGAACATATCAATTTGACTGATGGCCACAGTATATTCTCTCTAGGTATTATGTAAGAAATGTTCAACTACTGCCTCGGTAGCTATTAAAGTAGCTGTTTTTTTTTTTGTTTTTTTTAATCTGCCTCGTACAGACATAAGTGTTTTTTTTTTTGCTTCTTTTTGTACTATTTTGCAAACATTGAGACTTCTGTAATTTTGGACTAGAAAATAATTTGTTTAGACGTATCATAACTTTGGAAGTGACGGGAAATCGACACCTGCTACCTTCGACACTGGCTACCTGGGGGGTCAACAGTGGCTACCCCGACCCTGGCTACCCGACACTCGCTACCCATAAGGCCGACACTGGCTACCCAACAATGGCTACCCCGACACTGGTTACCTTCCGTTTGCTACCCATTCAAAATAGCTTAAATTCACCAGCCAACCGACTCAATTAAAAAACCAGCGTTTACTTTGTTTAACTTGACATAAGGCGGGCTTTTAGATCAGTGTTTCCTATCTTTGGGTATCTTGAAGTATCTTTAACCTCTTTTAGGGTGTTTTGAAGGAAGGTTTACGAGCGTAGAACTTAGCGGCACGCCTCTAGAATTTCCGTCTAAACGCACTAAAATAGGTTAAAGATACTTCAAGATACTAAAAGATAGAAAACACAATTTTAGGCAAGAAATGTCCACTCTGAAAGAAACTCCCCCTAGTTTTAATCATTTTCAGAAATGATTGCTTGATTGCAAAAATTGTTTTAAAATTAAAGAAACCATTCTCTATCACGCAATTAATAATTTTTTTAACAAGGTGGGGGGTCCCTTCAGTAAAAGAGGGTCCCAAAAAAAATAAAAAGAAACAAAATAAAAAAAATATGGCTGCCATTAGTAGTAAACTAGGCATTTTGATGCGTTGGTGTTGTGAGTAGACATCTCGATGGCGCCGAACATATATCGAACGATGTTCGATGTTCTGTTTACCTGAAATTGAAGTTCATTCTACTATCCCTAATACAGCAGCTAATATTGATGAAATAAGTCACCAAACAGATGCAAATGTTGCTGATGAGTTGGAAAACATAATCAAAAAATGAAAGCTATATCGATGATATCGAAGAATTGAATTCGGATGCACTTGGTGAAGAACTTCCTGATTGCTCATTTACTCATGAGGAAATCAGACAAATTTATGCTACTAAAGACAGGGTAAAAAATAGCAATGATATGACAATTCGGATGAGGCCCTCGAAGACTTGTCCCAAGGTATATACATAAATTATTAAATTTTATCAAGAACAACAATTTTTCCAATCATGACGAAAAGGCTAACGCAAACATTTGTGTAATATAAAAAAGGTAAGTAGGAATATAAAAAATTATTGGCAATTAACATATAATGATTTAAATTTTTATTCAGAGTGAAATATGATGCTTTAAGTTAAAGCGTTAAAGGGTTGTGACGATCGCGATTGTTTGATCGCGCGATCACGACCGCGGTCACTTTTCCGAGATCGCGACAGCGATCGCGATGAATTGAACAAAACGCGACCGGGACCGGGATCGCATGATTAAAATCTTGCGATCAAATTTGCGATCAATTACCGCCATTTTTTGAAGATTTTTTCAAAGTTAAAAATAATTAGTAGAACTGCAAATTAATAATCTCAGTCCCTGAAAGTCTGACAGCTAGTAAAATGAGTTGCTCTTTTTTTTATCGGGCGCAATAGATTCAGAGGGGTGTTTTCAGGGGGTGTTTTGACACTGCACTGTTTTGAACAGCTGAACGCCATCTAGTGGCGATCGCAAAAAAAGATCGCGACCGCGACCGCGATCTTTAGGTAAAATTGCGATCGCGATAGCGACCGCGTTCCTTTTTTTATTTTTGAACGCGACCGGGATTGCGATCGAAAAAAAAAATGATCGGTCACAACCCTGGCTTTAACAAGTAAATAAAGTACCACAGCCATGAAAAACATTTGACTGGACTTAAATGGGGCCATGGTTTGGTAAAAGGGACCAAGGATCCAATGAAAGAAGAACACATTTTGTTTGTGGTATTTAAGCTTATTAATATGGTTAATGGTGCCAGTAAATGAGATTTTTTTTGCCCCCATGATAATGTTCACCGGTGTATTACGCACTGGATAAATATGTCAGACATCCCATTTTCTGAAATTGAAAATTCTTTTTTTTTAAGAAATGATGTTGTGCGCTTCTTATAACCAGTATATCAAACTGTGCTGTTCTGATTGACTTTTCGCAATAACATTGAAAAGATCTTTGTTTTTTCAAAAAATTTAGATTAACGAAAAGTGAAGGTATATCAAGTTAAGGGCTCCTCTAACTTGTATAATAAATTTAGAATTTAATACATACATTATAATATGTAATTTAATATAGTAGATTATTATATTACATATACGTAACCTTAAATATGTGATAGAACGTTTCCTGCCGATGGTAATTTACCATGGATGTCACCTTAACCAAATACCGTATGTTTCCTTTCTTGGGAATAACGATGGATTGGATCGCTGGTACATTTTTTTTCCCCTTGGACTTCCTTTAACACATCTAAAAGGACCTCATTCTGGCGATAATCTTGTTGAGACTTTCATTGAAGTGGTCAAAATCGATTTGACTTGCTCGATAAGGTGAAAAAACCTATTAGCTGCTAGACTGAAACCTATTGCATAAATAAATTTTATGCTTTTATATTAACTATTCAAATTTCTATAATTTTGATTCTAGTTATTACAACTGACTCAGCATTTTCTAACTATAGTTTCATGCGTCATCTCAGGGATTAATGAAAATCAAAAAATATTTTGAACATCCATCCAGGATTAGCTGTTTCTCCCACACTTCAAACTTGGCCCTTCAGGCTTTTTGAAGGCAGCCGACATCGAAAGTCCTGCTGATGATGATTATTTTGATGTGGACCTTGAAGAAGCTCTTTTAGCTAGTTAAGCTATTCCAACTAGCAATAAACTAAAAAAGGTTTTAAACAATACGGCCGTCATATTTTCATTACTTAGATATTTCAAAAATAATTGCATTTAATTTTTATAGCTTTGCAGAATTTGTAATTTGTATTAAGAAGTTCCAGAGAAAGAAGTCTCTAACATTTTTTGCTAGGTACTGGGAATACTTAAATTCAATTTACGAATTACTGAAGATTTTTCCTAATTTATTTTTAGATTATATTTTTTATTAATTATACTTTCTACCCTTGACACTGTAGGACCATAAAGTAACAAGGAAAGCCATGGAAAATACATCGAACCCAACAATTTCCCAGGTTCTCCCATTTTTCTATCTTCTAATCCACAAACACAACTGCGATTTAAGATGTAAAACAGCAGAAGATCGCCCGAACTATGATGTCCTTTTAGCTTCTGTAAAATCAAAGTCGTTAACAGACGGTGTTTTAGAAGCTAGAAAAAAGTTGTTGAAGTATTTTTTCATTGCAAGTAGCCATGAATGAATTCACTCCGTTGCAATAAGTAGCATAGCTGAAAATTTTATTAAATGAATATAACATCTAAAATTTAATTAAATTTTAAGTTTTAGATCCAAGATTTAAACTGGAATATTTCAAGAAAGCAGGATGGATTCAACGAAAATAGATGGCATTAAAAGAAATGCCCAAAAACTGTTGGTTGCTATGTAGAAGCCCTTACTAAACAATGAAGAAAACTCGAATTTGCCCGCAATGATTAATCAAATATTGTAAACCTTTTATGGTCCATATGTGAAGCTAAGGTAGCCTAGTAAATTAATTGGAAATTTCTTTCATTTGCAAGATATTTCATGATGAAAGGATTTGTAATAGAATTCTTTTGGGGGGATGAACAAAACATAAATGACAATCCATAAGATGAATTTGACGCCTTTATCGAAGCTTCCGTGATTCATGACCGAAATATTGATCTTCTTAACTGGTAGATGGTTAGATAATAGGAATCTTGGTTGCATTTTTCCATTTCAATTATTTTTTGCTTACGATTAGTGCGCTGTAGCGTTACCTAATTTGACCAAAATTAGAAATGAAAATATCTTTTTGAAAATAATTGACTGGCAAAGATGAAAAAAGACTAGCCATTTAATCAATTTAATCAAATATTGAAATACGGCATGGAAATTGATATACAAAGTAGTATTTTTTTAACGGGCAGTGAGATCTCGATTTCGGTCGATTTGAACATTTTAAAAAAGCCGCCAACAACCAATACAAGATCTTGACCAGCATAACTGTTGATTCGTGGACAGAAAAAAAATGTAATTTTAAAAAAATTGCAAATGGGCAGATCATTAGCATGCAGATTTATACCGACTTTTTAATTGGGGCAGAAATATAATCTAAATTCTAAAAATTACTGGCAAACGGGCAGAACACGAATTTATTTGGACTGTTTACTTAAGTTACGTTTGTGTTAAGTTACTAGTACATCAAGATAAGAAATGAAAGATGCGCATTAAAATTTATTACAAACAATACCTTTTGGTTCAACAGGATCCGGATTTTGATGGGTATTATAAACGTCATCAGTAAAAAAAATGTTCTCTTGCTAGGATAGCCATCGTACAGGTGGCAGGTGTAAAACAGTTCTGGTTTCCGTTAGCTTTTTGAAGTTCCATGCCGGCGAGGGCTACTAGTTCCAGCACAGCGTTGGACAATTGGTGGTCAGATGGTCCACCGTACATGTCCACTTAATCCTCAACAGCTTCTTCTTCCATAAATATATATTCAGCCACATTTTCAACACCGTATTCAAGTGTATTGGATAAATAAATGATACTCGGAAATGATATGAAGGAGGAAATAAATGATGAGGATATTTAAGTGTGATAATAGTCTTTCATCAGAAACGATACACATGAACCAAGTAAAAACTCCTCAAATTCCCATAAACTATGGGAAGGTGGCCAAAATCCAATTACAAATTTCTCGTTAAGCAATTTAAATACAAGATGTGTTTTAGAGACGATACACTGACCAAATAGCACTTTCTTTCAAATTACCATAACTATGGGATGGGACCTAAAATCCAATTACAATTTTTCCTCAAACAATTTGAATACGAGTTTTAGAGACAATATTTATGAACAACTAGTCCTTTATTTCTAATAAACGACCCAAAATCCGATTAAAAACTGCAAAGTTATTCCACAAATGTGAAAAACACAGCGGCTTATGAACTCGTTTGGTCCCGAAACTGTTATTATTATAAACGAGTTAGAGAAAAGATCGCCTATCGCGGGTGGCACCCAAGGGAAATTTTTGGTTTTCAAGAGTTCTTCCTTCTGCTTGCTTAAAATCACGTGGATTGCTGGTGGGGTAGAAATCTTCAAATCCTTTATAGAAAATAGAGATTTAGCGAAAGGGATGAAAGAAGAGGAAACTTTTAAATTGAAACAGTTTAAATACCTCTCTCTGTTTCTTGCAGATGAAATCAACGAAGTTTACTATTGTATTGGGTGTGGCAGTGAATCTAATAATTTTCTTATCCGAGGATCTTTCCCAACTAATATGGAACAAGCTTTCGTCGTACTATAAACCATTAAAAAAGAAATTTTAACAGAAACACACCATTCTCTGGTCCAGATACAATGACTTATTTTTCATCAGAGTTTGGCCAACACTTATCACTGATTACCAATTTAGCGCCAGACCAACTTTGAATATCCTTAGCGTTTTGGCCTCTTAGGCCCTTAATTGGCCAGCATTGGTTTGGAATCAGGAGAATCAGTTTGTGTGAATTAGAGTCACCAACTTTTCACTGAAACAAAGAAAAAAAGAAAAAAATGAACGGATCAAAACAATTGGTTTCCATTAAAAACCCATATTTCACCTTTTTTTGATCCGCACAGCGATGGGACGTTGCTTCCCAACAGTGCTGACAATGCCGGCTGGAAAAGTTCCTCATCGGAAAAGCCAAGGCAACACCCAGAATGTCGCACAAAAAAAAAATATTTTTACATACATATTACTTTCTGTTTTCTACTTGCTAACACAACGTTTACGAGGAGAAGTTGAAAGTTTTGTAACAACGAAGTAATTTTTTCAATATTTCCTATACATATTGGGTGTGGCCTTTGCTTCCAATTTTTTTAATTTCCTTAAAAAAAGTTTTTTCTTTTAAAGATGTCTGAAAAATGTCATTGAACAGACATGTTTTTTAAGGTCATTGAAAATTCATCGGAATTTTTCAATTCATCATTTGTTACGCATTTTTGCTGAACAAAAAACAATTTTCTCGGAGCAACGTAACCCAAAACAAAAAAAAATCATCCTCAACCTTTTTTTTCAATGGTGAAAATAGTTCTCATAATATTGCCTGGTTGTTCCGAGAAATATCTTCTTCTCCAGCTTATCATGAACTTTATTTCAATTTAAAAATACCCTTTCATAGGTAATACACGAAGCTAGGATATTCAGGTGTGACTACGTTCTGGATTGAAGTTTATTTTCAACAATAAAAAATGGTAAGAAATATTAAAATTTAATATCGGCTTCTAAAGGTTTTTTGCCGGCTTTAACAAGGTCCTCTCTTCCTTCCGGCTTAGCCATCAGACAACAACTGAAAAATCTTTAAAACAGACAAAGCCTTTTAAATATTAAAAAATGTAAAATATTAAAATAAAACATGATTTATTATTTTTCTAAATAAATCCTTTCGGAAGAAATATTATTTGTTAAGATTTCATACGATGTTTTACCGAAAACAGTATTTTAAACTCAAACTTTTTATTTATTAGGGGGTTTATACGTCTTTTTAGGACCGAAGTATCACCCCTTATTTATAAAAACGAGGAAGATGCAAAAAAAATTTAAACAGAAAAAAGAACCTTTTAGATGGCTCCTACGAGCTTGAATGCTGTTCGTTTGTGATCGTTATAATGTTTTGATTTTACGGAATCGGCGCTGACGGCTGATGTATCATGTATCGTGATATTTCTCGATATTAATATCGATATTCCTCAACGCCATCTAGCCTTTAATATTATTAATTTTTTTTTTCATTTACGGTATATTTCTTTTCGTTCAATCTTAGGCCATAACACTTTGTCTGTTAAAAATGTAGATATAATATTTCTTTACCAAAATGACATATTCCCAGGTTCACTTTTACTATTAAATTTGAGAATTTTTACAATTGGACACCCACGCATCAAAATGCCTAGTTTACTACTAATGGCAGCCATATTTTTTATTTTTCTTTCTTTCTTTTTTTTTTGGGGGGGGGGGGGGGGATTATTCATCTAGTTTAAGCAATTTTTGCATTGTTAAATTTATGATTGAAAATCGCAATTATTCGAAAATTGCGCCTTTCTCAACATTGCCAATTTCTCAATATCCCGGTTTTCTTCTCGAAAACCAGTGACTTCGTGGTAGGAAGTGTTTTATAATTCCGGCTGAGGTTAAATATACAGCGATTTTTTTTACAAGAAGTTTTTTATCACTGGTAGAGATTACAAACGTGATATTGAAAAATAGGCAATGTTGCAAAAGGCGCAATTTTCGAAAAATTGCGATTTTCAATCATAAATTTAACAATGAAAAAATTGCTTAAACTAGATGAATTACGTATTGAAGGATAGGGAATTAAATTAAGCTTAAATAAAGAATTAAGAAGCGGCTGTTCACGGCACCCCTTCACACTGTGATTCGCCGCTAGAGGGGTTGGCTTGACGCAGACATTTTGAGTGGAATAAGGTCTATAGGTGGTAATAGATATGAACATTTTTATTAATCACTTGTTATGTTTTAATTTTTGTTTACATAAGTATATTGCTTGAAATGATTCATTTAGCAAAATTGAAATTTATTTAATATTGTAAAATAGAGCTACTTTCTACAAGTATATTATAACTTATAAAAAAACTTATAATTTATAAGTAACAGGAACAGTTGGAATGAAAGTAATTTTTTCACATCATTAAAATTCAAAATTAAAACATATCACAATCAGAGGTATGTATCCCGACTTGGGCTTTAAACGTGCTACGTAAGCAGCAAGATCAAGAGCATCTTCCCAATATCCGTTGCGAACACAGGTGTCCATCAATTTCGGGAGCACGAGAATTTCTGGTAGGCCTAATTGTGCGTGTCGTGACAGAAAATGACTCGTTAAGCGTCTCTCAGCGCTCAACGACTACGCTGTTTTGGAACATACATACATAACAGCATTAACAACTGCATAACAGTATGTCTGCTATGCTATCGTTTGACAAGTCAACAAACCAGAAGATCGTTTTAGCTTAAAATCTTCCAAGCTGATAACAATAACAATGAATGAAAATAAGAAATATTGAGAAATTTACCATTAGAATAACAGAAAAGAGATTATTCTTCAAAAACCCTTCTTTACAAACTCAGAATCAAAATTACGATGAAAAAGGTAAATAACATAAAAAGAAGAGAAAATTGAAAGAAGAGAAAAATCTGCAGCACCGAATCTGGCGCCAATGAAGTCCTGGTTTACGCCGCTAGGTTCGCTAGAAGTTTCTTGCCCAGCGAATAAGGTTTGAATTATTTTAAAGATTTATCAATGTAAGAATGCATGATTATTTTCTAATTGTAAATGAATTTCAATTTTGCTATACAAATCATTTCAAGCAATATACTTATGCAAAAAAAAATTAAAACGTAACAAGTGATTAATAAAAATGTTTATATCTATCACCACCTATTGGTCTAATGGTTATAGGATCCGACTGAAAATACACACCTGTATAGGACTGTATAGGATCTGACTTGTCATGAAAGGAACATGCACAGATACTAACCTTAGGTCGTAGCATCCGAGATGGGATCGGATCTGGCTAGCGCCCAATGTTATAAAACTGTCGCAAGATAGCCATTGTTAATAGCATTGTCTGCCTTGGGGTCTTGGGATGAATCAATGTGAGATACAGGTTAAAAAAAATCGGAGAAGGTAACCTTGTCACACGGAGAATTCAAGCTCATGCTCTGCATATAACATACGCGGGGGGGTACATAGCTTGTGCACTAGTCAGTGGTTCAAATAATCAAATCTCGGCGAGAGCCGGATGTATTTTTTTTATCTTCGTCGTATCTTTCTAAATTTATTTTGATTGCCTGAATAATTTACTGTCGTTTTTTAAACATATATTTAATTTTTTATTTTATGTGTGATTCATTTACATTTATTGGTATTATAAGTATGAATGGTGTGATTCAAGTTTAATCATATCCAAAGCTATATCGTTAATTCCATGGATGGGTGAAGAATTTGCTAATTATATTTACCGAAAAGGGCCGTTTCAAAGCTTGTTACCGTTAGGCGTTAGCTGTCGCTAGTTGGGGTTTTTTAAATTTTTACCACCGATATGGCAATAGCAATAGTCCCTTATATGATCGCCCTGACAAACTGTCAGTGCAGCAGACTACGTGCCATTTCGACTTTTCGAGAGCAACCGTAAACAAACGTATTGTTTAGCGAACAAATGGAAAGCAAAGATGGACTGCTTAAATTCGTATTTAATCATGATTTGAAAGGCGAAATTTCTGTTTTTGTAATGATACATTTCACTAGCATTATATGTCTTCTTTTTCTAGTCCTCCCTCAGAAGTTGTCAGAACTTTGCCTCACAACAAATGACAATGCCAGTCAATATTTGAAGCAGTTGATTTCATTTGGATTAAAGAAATTGGGTGAATTTTTTTTGAAGCTAGAAGTCTGTTTGCTGAATGTAGGTTTTTTAATTACAGGGAACGAGATTGACAGGATATCTGAAGAAAGAGCCTCCATCATCAACCAAACGAAGGAACTGGCTTTTCAGGAGTATCCAAAATTCATCAAAACAGCTCAGTGCACCAAAAGACTTTTCAAAATGTGTGCATTACTTTATGACCCTGATTCAAAGTTTCAAAATGAATGAAAGAATCCTTGTTTTGT
Source organism: Daphnia galeata (assembly GCA_030770115.1). Taxonomy (NCBI): domain Eukaryota; kingdom Metazoa; phylum Arthropoda; class Branchiopoda; order Diplostraca; family Daphniidae; genus Daphnia; species Daphnia galeata. Next base: position 8,292,400 of record CM061123.1, on the reverse strand, counting down.
TTACAGTTTCAGTTTAATTTTGTGATGAAAATTCTATGTAGCAATACATATTTTTAAAGTGTTATGAAGTTACAGAAACTAGTTGGGGTGAGCTTGAAAAAGTCTTCAAAGTCTACTTTCAAGATCCTAATGAAAGACATCTGAGTTGATTTATATTCTTCAAGAAACAAAAGGCATTTTAACTTGCCCTAAATTTTACTTTCAGGTTATTACTTTCTACACTATACTTAAGCTCCAAAATTCACCTAAAATTGTAGTGGGCAAAAAACCAGTTGTATCTGAATTTTAGGAAAAAATTGATTTTTTAGAACCAACTGCAATGATTCATCAATTAATGACAAATATTCCTCAGCTTACTATCCCTCCAGTCAGTCAAGCATGACACAGATTGGTAGACACATATTTTCAAATGTATTTCATTGATCGTTTATAAGTCAAATAATGCTTTCTTAAGTTGAAAAAAAGGTTAATCACACTGGGCAGCATCATTGAAGCAAAAGTGAAAAAAGAAACTCTCAGAATTAGAAAAGACCGCATCCAACTAGCTATTTTCTTACGCTGACTGAGCAACAAAGCCAACCACGGGCGAGGCAGTGTTGCCCAGAGCCTCGATTAGAGCTGCTCTGTACCAACAGTCTGACAGGCGATTTTTCGCCTACCCATTACAAACCTCTGCTAATGTTCCTTCTCCAGCTGGCACAGCAAAATGAAGACCACCTGCGGGTTGTTCCAGAGAAAATTCAATGCCAATTCTTATAGTGAACGACCCTCTGTCATCAAATGTTGTGCTTCTATAGGTATTCTGATAATAAGTTCACCCAAATTTGCATCAGGATCAGTGGAAGATACTGCTTCCTGGTGTGCAGGTGTGAAGGCATCAAGACTTTTTCTACAAAACTATGATATTAAAGTTAGGAATATTGATTAGAGTGTTAGAGATTACATTGAAGATTCTGGACATATATCTTGGGTTGGATCAAAATATTGGAACTGTAGCTCCACATTATCATTCAGGGTGATTTCATATATTCTGCATTGTTTTACATTCAGAAAGACTTGACAACATTCTTTCGAGGGCAATAACATCAACTCTACAAATCCCTTCAAAAAAAAATGAGTTAGAAAAATAGATAGTTGAAACGAAAAATTTTGTTTCTACATACAATAACACTCTTTGTTGGAAGGTTGATTCCAGTAAAACTCAATAATTGATGAGCTAGAAATAGAAAACTTTGTTGGATATTTTTATTTCCCAATTAAAAACTTTTCTTTATTGACAGCATCCCAAAATACCTAATTTGTAAGGTCTTTGAGGGATTGAAGTTTGAAGGCCCTGTGTAATGCTGATTTAACTCAAGTTGGACACATCATTATCTTTATCAGGCACATAAATAAAGGGATTTTCTTATCCATTTTACATTGAAATTTTCAACTTACTCGATGAATCTATTGAATTTCCCCCTTAAATCCCCCATAAAACTTTACAGAACCAAAGATTTCACAAAGTTGACATCGTTGAACGAGCCGACGCCAAATAGGCTAATAACTAATAAGAAGTCCTAACCATGAAATGTTGTCTGCTATTTCCGGTTTTCCGTTGCCGTGCAACCATTCTGAACGTCAGAATTTTTTTGCGAAATTTAAAATCTGTTCACAGTTTTAATAAATATCCTTTTTAAAAACGAAGAGAAATGATACCAATTATATGTGTGCACAAATCTCTAAAATGCGAAAATTTCAGTTCCAGTACTCCGTAATGTTACTTTCCCCTCTGCTTTCTCTAATCAATAAATAAATTATTAAGCTAAAAATATCGTTTTGCAACATCATAAAAGAAAACTCAGAATTAAAACTACGATGAATAAGGTAAATAACATAAAAAGAAGAGAAAATTGAAAGAAGAGAAAAATCTGCAGCACCGAATCTGGCGCCAATGAAGTCCTGGTTTACGCCGCTAGGTTCGCTAGAAGTTTCTTGCCCAGCGAATAAGGTTTGAATTATTTTAAAGATTTATCAATGTAAGAATGCATGATTATTTTCTAATTGTAAATGAATTTCAATTTTGCTATACAAATCATTTCAAGCAATATACTTATGCAAAAAAAAATTAAAACGTAACAAGTGATTAATAAAAATGTTTATATCTATCACCACCTATTGGTCTAATGGTTATAGGATCCGACTGAAAATACACACCTGTATAGGACTGTATAGGATCTGACTTGTCATGAAAGGAACATGCACAGATACTAACCTTAGGTCGTAGCATCCGAGATGGGATCGGATCTGGCTAGCGCCCAATGTTATAAAACTGTCGCAAGATAGCCATTGTTAATAGCATTGTCTGCCTTGGGGTCTTGGGATGAATCAATGTGAGATACAGGTTAAAAAAAATCGGAGAAGGTAACCTTGTCACACGGAGAATTCAAGCTCATGCTCTGCATATAACATACGCGGGGGGGTACATAGCTTGTGCACTAGTCAGTGGTTCAAATAATCAAATCTCGGCGAGAGCCGGATGTATTTTTTTTATCTTCGTCGTATCTTTCTAAATTTATTTTGATTGCCTGAATAATTTACTGTCGTTTTTTAAACATATATTTAATTTTTTATTTTATATGTGATTCATTTACATTTATTGGTATTATAAGTATGAATGGTGTGATTCAAGTTTAATCATATCCAAAGCTATATCGTTAATTCCATTGATGGGTGAAGAATTTGCTAATTATATTTACCGAAAAGGGCCGTTTCAAAGCTTGTTACCGTTAGGCGTTAGCTGTCGCTAGTTGGGGTTTTTTAAATTTTTACCACCGATATGGCAATAGCAATAGTCCCTTATATGATCGCCCTGACAAACTGTCAGTGCAGCAGACTACGTGCCATTTCGACTTTTCGAGAGCAACCGTAAACAAACGTATTGTTTAGCGAACAAATGGAAAGCAAAGATGGACTGCTTAAATTCGTATTTAATCATGATTTGAAAGGCGAAATTTCTGTTTTTGTAATGATACATTTCACTAGCATTATATGTCTTCTTTTTCTAGTCCTCCCTCAGAAGTTGTCAGAACTTTGCCTCACAACAAATGACAATGCCAGTCAATATTTGAAGCAGTTGATTTCATTTGGATTAAAGAAATTGGGTGAATTTTTTTTGAAGCTAGAAGTCTGTTTGCTGAATGTAGGTTTTTTAATTACAGGGAACGAGATTGACAGGATATCTGAAGAAAGAGCCTCCATCATCAACCAAACGAAGGAACTGGCTTTTCAGGAGTATCCAAAATTCATCAAAACAGCTCAGTGCACCAAAAGACTTTTCAAAATGTGTGCATTACTTTATGACCCTGATTCAAAGTTTCAAATGAATGAAAGAATCCTTGTTTTGTTTTGCCTGGCAAGAAGAAAAGTGGCCCTATAACAGCTCCATTTGTAAATTATAACTTATTGAAAAGGCTTATTTTGCACAAGGTAGCAGTTTTTGTGAATATGAACAATTGGTTTGTTTTTCACTGAATTTGTAGTGCTTCCTCTTCGGACATGGAGTGTGATGGATATCAAGCTAGGCAATGAAATAATTAAGATCCCTCACTGATATATCTTGTTTTATTTCATTTTGCATTTGCAACGTGGACAGTAATTTTGTTTTACTTTCAAAATTTAACGTATACTTCAGCTGTTATGAGGACTTCAGAACTGCTTAGCAAACAAGCATGAAGAAACGTGTGTTTCAAGCAATGTACAAACGAACGAGCATAAACAACTGATGACATGAAATCGACTTTATCACTTATCAGACTTACTAACTAAAAATGCGATGGAAAATAATTTACAAAAATAATTAACGGTGAAATTGTGTGGAAGGTTAAATAATTATCAAGTAAATTTAATTACACTTATAATAATTTTAGTTTAAGACACTTAAAACTTATAAAAGTTAAATTTTGATCAAGCGACAACAGTAGAGAAAAGAGACAAAAGAACAGAGGCACTGAGGGAAACTGATTATTTTCTAATGAAACAAAATCCGACGGGAAAATCGAGTAAAACAGATTCAGTATTAACATGTACCGCAGAGTAGAATAATAGTTGGATTTGGATGCAGTAACGGGAGCGCGGATTTTCCAGGCCCTTCCTTCGGTGATGCATGAATCTTCTCGTCGTATTTCACGGCGCTAGGGGTGGCAGATATCGTCTATCATGAAGTCCGAGTTCATCCATCGTGCAGTTAATATAAGAACTCGATGATGTCGACATTATCGACCTTACAAAAACACACTCGAACTCATTGCACACTTTGAATTGAACGTGAATTCGCATGACTTTATTGCTGGTCGCCTGATAAATCATTCCACCTTTCCATGTGCCGTTACTTTCAATCAGAAATCAACAAAGTCCTAAGTCTTTTCCTGTAAAAAAAACGTTTAAATAAAAAAAGACTGTAGAATCCAATAGACTTGTTAAAAAAAAGTGTTTCAAAAAACGATGTCGACAAGTCATGTGATGCACTTTAAGCTGTTCATAAGTAAACGAGTGCCTAAAATTCAATTTTTGACCGGATATTTGAGTAACAAAGCAAATGGCAACTCACCCAGTGCTGAGCTAAATTGGTAAAACCTGGCCGAATAAGAGATATGAGAAAATTGAAGAGACGAAGGCCAACAGGGAAACAGATGACGGAACACTGCGTTTTTTTTTTCTTTTTAAGTATGGATTTACGGGACTTTTGGCAATGCGCAAGTGGCAGCACTTATCATGCGACGAAGAAAGTTCGCGGCTGCATTCAAATAAAAAGTTAGGTGAAAAATACAAAAAAAAAGCAAAAATTTAAAGCTGGGCAACGACTTGGATCCATAGATGAAGCAGAAACGCCACCTACCTTTGATTTTAGCCGTGGGATCTGCCAAGTCATCAGCTTTTTTCTTGTCTTGGTCGGCCTGCAGAGTAACTCCACAAATGTGGTATATGCAGCGGCTGATAAAATGGCCGGAACCCGAAACTCTGACTTGGATGAACGAGTTGGGGGAAAGGTCACCGGGTATCGCGGGTGACGCAGGCAAATTCTTCATTTTCAGCACTTCTGCCTTCTGCTTGTTCAAAATGACGCGTACCTCAGATCGGGTGGGGATGTCCAATTCCTATAAAAAAATATAGATTCAGAGTTGGGAACAAAATATCTCAATAGACCTTTTCCCCATTGCTTCGTATACGCACTAGCCTAAAGTCTTGCGGCTAGTCGACTAGTGCGCACAATGGCGGGGGATAGCCGAAACTTGCTTGAAATAGTTAAGTACCTCTTTCAGTTTCTTGCGAATAAAGTCAACGAACTTCACTGTTGTGTCTGGCGTGGCACATAGTCTGATGATTTTATTCTGCGAGGATGGGACCATAGTGACGTGGAACACAGATTCCCGATACTGAAAAAAATTGAAAAAGAAATTTTAGCATTATATCTTACTACACAACAAGAAGAAAATTACCTCCTCTTCAAAACATTTGCGTATGTGAGTTTCATTGCCCCCTTGGCCAGTGATGCACCCATATTCCTATACAACAGTTTGCGAGAAAAACTAAATGTCAACTTTAAGAGAACGAGCGAATTGAAAAAAACGTCTATGACGACAAGCAGAGAAGTCCAACAGTAATTAAAAAATTCAAGAAATACCTTTTCAGTAAGTAGGAACCAGATCCTGACAAGTCCTGCCTGTCGGAAAAGTTCCTTGTCAAATGGGAAGTCGATAACGTACGGAAGCACAGCAGGAGACGGTGGAGACTAGAATAAATTGTTGATAAAGAAACAAGGGGTTATAATGACCATGTTTCGACTTGGGAGCACTTTGATGTAGACAATTGATTACCTCTAAAAGAACACCGCAAATGTGGTAAAAGCCCGAAATGATAGAGTCGGTCGGTCCAGACAATAAAACCATTTTCTCATCCGAGTTCGGGAGAAACTTTTCGTTAATCGTCACACAGGCTTCAGACCACTTTCGAATTTGGTTGATTTTAGAAAAGTTTGGCCCATTTAAAAAAGAGCACTGCGACGAAGACATCAACAAAATCATTTCAACTTGCGCAGAACCAACAACTTCCTACAGGAAAAGAAAATTAAACAAAAAAAATAATGAAAGGAATTCAATAAAATGCTGTTAGTACCTTTTCCAATATATCGCATATCAAAAAGATGTAAGCTCCGACAGAGTATTTGGTCCCAACCACAGTCACAATGCGTTCGGGAAAATGGGCATCATTCGAAAAGTCGGTCGTTATCTTGTGTGTAAGAGACTAAAAAACAATAATACTTAGTACTTACACACTAGAATTCTAATTTTCTTTAAAATCTAAAAATTCATACCCTCTTTTTAAACCATTTGGATATGAACTCTCGTTTTCTAACGATGCTTTCGGCTTGCTAAAATTGAAAAAAAAATAAAACATTTATCAAACACATAAAAATAAAATACGAATAATACTTGTCGTGTCATTAGTAGACGGAAGGTGAGGGGAACCAACAACCAGGCATCATGCCCGGCATCCATCGTACAAAGGAAGCGGGTTTGATTCTGTTATGAAGTCTAGTCTCGAATGAAGTCCTTCGTAAAAAAGGACTAAAGGCTGAGATAAAACGACACCACATTGAAATAAAACGGTAAAAACAAAATCAATAAAATTACAAAAATAGAAATTTGAAAATTCGGAGTGTGTCGACAACAAAGCAGGGGAGAGAAAGGGGGGAGGGAGACCAAACAATAGTACTTTTGAGTCTCAGTGCGAACCAAAAAAATGTGATGGTTGATGGTAGTTCCTTTCTCTGGCTGTCAGTTTTGCTGCCCAAAGCAGTATCTTAACTAATTCTAAATGATTTTAATACTAAATCTTTGCTACAACTGTCCGTCCACTATCTGGCCCATGAAGATGACCATCATGAGAAATCGGCATATCACAACACTACTCCCAAGTATAAAAATCATAGAAAGAAAAGTCAAGGGCTTAACAATCAGCTGAACTCACCCTTATAGTCTCGCCACTCTTATTTCCTTCTAGTGAGAAAGTTCGCGCACGTCCAAAAATAGAGATGAATTCTTGTGAACCTTCAAAGAAATGACTGAAGTACAGCTCAGCGAAGTCTGGGGAAGATGGAGAGTTAAACTAAACAAAGTAGAAGTTAAAAAGAAATCAATAACACAACTCTCTCAACATAACAACTGAAAAGACATGTTTAAAATGGCAAAAACTGCAGTCTTTAAAATGGGGAAGAAAAAAAGAAACGAAGAAAACATTAAACAAAATATACATCATCACTAACTGGTTACTTAACTTCAAGAATTAAACTTGATCCCACATGTTTCATCGATGAATAAGGAATAAAGGATCTCTGCCACTATTACACTTATGTTAAGTTACAACTTCTCTTAAAAAGTAAACAAAGAAACGTAACACTGAGATCATCAATAACCACCAAAAGCCCAGGGCTTTACGATCAGCTGAACTCACCCTTATAGTCTCGCCACTCTTATCTGCTTCTAGTGAGAAGTTCGCGCTCGTCCAAAAATTGAGATAAATTCTAGTGAACCTTCAAAAGAATGACTGAAGTACGGCCAGCGAAGTCTGGGGAAGACGGAGGGTTTAACTAAACAAAGTAGAAGTAAAAAGAAATCAATAACACAACTCTCTCAACAACATAAAAATTGAAAAGACATGTTTAAAATGGCAAAAGCTGTAGTCCTTAAAATGAGGAAGAAAAAAGAAACGAAGAACACATTAAACAAAATATACCTCATCACTAACTGGTCACTTAACTTCAAGAATGAAACTTGATCCCACAAGTTTTATCGATGAATAAGGAATAAAGGATCTCTGCCACTATTACACTTATGTTTAGTTACAACTTCTCTTAAAAAGTAAACAAAGAAACGTAACACTGAGATCATCAATAACCACCAAAAGCCCAGGGCTTTACGATCAGCTGAACTCACCCTTATAGTCTCGCCACTCTTATCTGCTTCTAGTGAGAAGTTCGCGCACGTCCAAAAATTGAGATAAATTCTAGTGAACCTTCAAAAGAATGACTGAAGTACGGCCAGCGAAGTCTGGGGAAGATCGAGGGTTAAACTAAACAAAGTAGAAGTTGAAAAGAAATCAATAACACAACTCTCTCAACAACATAAAAATTGAAAAGATATGTTTAAAATGGCAAAAGCTGTAGTCCTTAAAATGGGGAAGAAAAAAGAAACGAAGAAAGCATTAAACAAAATATACCTCATCACTAACTGGTCACTTAACTTCAAGAATGAAACTTGATCCCACAATTTTCATTGATGAATAAGGAATAAAGGATCTCTGCCACTATTACACTTATGTTTAGTTACAACTTCTCTTAAAAAGTAAACAAAGAAACGTTACACTGAGATCATCCTAACCACTAAGTTGAAGAACGGAACTATATCCTACAAGTTTCATCAATGCAGGAGGAATAAAGGATCTCTGCCACAATCACACTTATGTTTAGCTAAAACTTTTTTGAGAAAAGTGATAGGGAAAAATAGAATTCGTCCAATTATCACATTGTACGAGGAAACCAATGAAACCAGGAGTTGTATCTTTCTCTTACTTAACGTTACACTGAAGCTATCTTTCTTTGGCTTAACGTTATACTGAAGTTATCGTGAATGATACAAAACTATGCTAAATCTATAACCTAAGAACTGCATCTTCCACTTATTTAATTAATTACCAAAATTACCAATAAAGTCGATGAATTCAGAATGAAATCGAGAAAAAACTATCGTCTCTAGCAAGTAGCAACCATTTTGATCTGAAGTATGGCCTACTAAACTACTAGGCCGGGGTTCGTCCATAAGCCCTATAGTGTCAATTTTACCCACCCATCCCCTTCCGTTCAACCAAACATGGGAGGTGGCGCACCTAGCGGTGAGATGTAGCTCACTGCATGCATGCGCATATGGCTAAACGAATCTCACCGCTAGCTACGCCACCTCCCAGTTTGGTTGCATGGAAGGGGATGGGTTGAAAAAGAAACACCACACTTGGCCGTCAGAGAGAAAAGGAAAGCAAAGATGGACTGCTTAACTTGGTATTTGATCGGAGCAAGCGTAAACAAACATATTGTTAAGCGAAAACATGGAAAGCGAAGATGGACTGCTTAAATTCGTAATTAATCATGATTTGAAAGGCGAAATTTCTGTTTTTGTAATGATACATTTCACTAGCATTATATGTCTTCTTTTTCTAGTCCTCCCTCAGAAGTTGTCAGAACTTTGCCTCACAACAAATGACAATGCCAGTCAATATTTGAAGCAGTTGATTTCATTTGGATTAAAGAAATTGGGTGAATTTTTTTTGAAGCTAGAAGTCTGTTTGCTGAATGTAGGTTTTTTAATTACAGGGAACGAGATTGACAGGATATCTGAAGAAAGAGCCTCCATCATCAACCAAACGAAGGAACTGGCTTTTCAGGAGTATCCAAAATTCATCAAAACAGCTCAGTGCACCAAAAGACTTTTCAAAATGTGTGCATTACTTTATGACCCTGATTCAAAGTTTCAAATGAATGAAAGAATCCTTGTTTTGTTTACAGTTTCAGTTTAATTTTGTGATGAAAATTCTATGTAGCAATACATATTTTTAAAGTGTTATGAAGTTACAGAAACTAGTTGGGGTGAGCTTGAAAAAGTCTTCAAAGTCTACTTTCAAGATCCTAATGAAAGACATCTGAGTTGATTTATATTCTTCAAGAAACAAAAGGCATTTTAACTTGCCCTAAATTTTACTTTCAGGTTATTACTTTCTACACTATACTTAAGCTCCAAAATTCACCTAAAATTGTAGTGGGCAAAAAACCAGTTGTATCTGAATTTTAGGAAAAAATTGATTTTTTAGAACCAACTGCAATGATTCATCAATTAATGACAAATATTCCTCAGCTTACTATCCCTCCAGTCAGTCAAGCATGACACAGATTGGTAGACACATATTTTCAAATGTATTTCATTGATCGTTTATAAGTCAAATAATGCTTTCTTAAGTTGAAAAAAAGGTTAATCACACTGGGCAGCATCATTGAAGCAAAAGTGAAAAAAGAAACTCTCAGAATTAGAAAAGACCGCATCCAACTAGCTATTTTCTTACGCTGACTGAGCAACAAAGCCAACCACGGGCGAGGCAGTGTTGCCCAGAGCCTCGATTAGAGCTGCTCTGTACCAACAGTCTGACAGGCGATTTTTCGCCTACCCATTACAAACCTCTGCTAATGTTCCTTCTCCAGCTGGCACAGCAAAATGAAGACCACCTGCGGGTTGTTCCAGAGAAAATTCAATGCCAATTCTTATAGTGAACGACCCTCTGTCATCAAATGTTGTGCTTCTATAGGTATTCTGATAATAAGTTCACCCAAATTTGCATCAGGATCAGTGGAAGATACTGCTTCCTGGTGTGCAGGTGTGAAGGCATCAAGACTTTTTCTACAAAACTATGATATTAAAGTTAGGAATATTGATTAGAGTGTTAGAGATTACATTGAAGATTCTGGACATATATCTTGGGTTGGATCAAAATATTGGAACTGTAGCTCCACATTATCATTCAGGGTGATTTCATATATTCTGCATTGTTTTACATTCAGAAAGACTTGACAACATTCTTTCGAGGGCAATAACATCAACTCTACAAATCCCTTCAAAAAAAAAAATGAGTTAGAAAAATAGATAGTTGAAACGAAAAATTTTGTTTCTACATACAATAACACTCTTTGTTGGAAGGTTGATTCCAGTAAAACTCAATAATTGATGAGCTAGAAATAGAAAACTTTGTTGGATATTTTTATTTCCCAATTAAAAACTTTTCTTTATTGACAGCATCCCAAAATACCTAATTTGTAAGGTCTTTGAGGGATTGAAGTTTGAAGGCCCTGTGTAATGCTGATTTAACTCAAGTTGGACACATCATTATCTTTATCAGGCACATAAATAAAGGGATTTTCTTATCCATTTTACATTGAAATTTTCAACTTACTCGATGAATCTATTGAATTTCCCCCTTAAATCCCCCATAAAACTTTACAGAACCAAAGATTTCACAAAGTTGACATCGTTGAACGAGCCGACGCCAAATAGGCTAATAACTAATAAGAAGTCCTAACCATGAAATGTTGTCTGCTATTTCCGGTTTTCCGTTGCCGTGCAACCATTCTGAACGTCAGAATTTTTTTGCGAAATTTAAAATCTGTTCACAGTTTTAATAAATATCCTTTTTAAAAACGAAGAGGAATGATACCAATTATATGTGTGCACAAATCTCTAAAATGCGAAAATTTCAGTTCCAGTACTCCGTAATGTTACTTTCCCCCTCTGCTTTCTCTAATCAATAAATAAATTATTAAGCTAAAAATATCGTTTTGCAACATCATAAAAGAAAACTCAGAATTAAAACTACGATGAATAAGGTAAATAACATAAAAAGAAGAGAAAATTGAAAGAAGAGAAAAATCTGCAGCACCGAATCTGGCGCCAATGAAGTCCTGGTTTACGCCGCTAGGTTCGCTAGAAGTTTCTTGCCCAGCGAATAAGGTTTGAATTATTTTAAAGATTTATCAATGTAAGAATGCATGATTATTTTCTAATTGTAAATGAATTTCAATTTTGCTATACAAATCATTTCAAGCAATATACTTATGCAAAAAAAAATTAAAACGTAACAAGTGATTAATAAAAATGTTTATATCTATCACCACCTATTGGTCTAATGGTTATAGGATCCGACTGAAAATACACACCTGTATAGGACTGTATAGGATCTGACTTGTCATGAAAGGAACATGCACAGATACTAACCTTAGGTCGTAGCATCCGAGATGGGATCGGATCTGGCTAGCGCCCAATGTTATAAAACTGTCGCAAGATAGCCATTGTTAATAGCATTGTCTGCCTTGGGGTCTTGGGATGAATCAATGTGAGATACAGGTTAAAAAAAATCGGAGAAGGTAACCTTGTCACACGGAGAATTCAAGCTCATGCTCTGCATATAACATACGCGGGGGGGGTACATAGCTTGTGCACTAGTCAGTGGTTCAAATAATCAAATCTCGGCGAGAGCCGGATGTATTTTTTTTATCTTCGTCGTATCTTTCTAAATTTATTTTGATTGCCTGAATAATTTACTGTCGTTTTTTAAACATATATTTAATTTTTTATTTTATGTGTGATTCATTTACATTTATTGGTATTATAAGTATGAATGGTGTGATTCAAGTTTAATCAAATCCAAAGCTATATCGTTAATTCCATTGATGGGTGAAGAATTTGCTAATTATATTTACCGAAAAGGGCCGTTTCAAAGCTTGTTACCGTTAGGCGTTAGCTGTCGCTAGTTGGGGTTTTTTTAATTTTTACCACCGATATGGCAATAGCAATAGTCCCTTACATGATCGCCCTGACAAACTGTCAGTGCAGCAGACTACGTGCCATTTCGACTTTTCGAGAGCAACCGTAAACAAACGTATTGTTTAGCGAACAAATGGAAAGCAAAGATGGACTGCTTAAATTCGTATTTAATCATGATTTGAAAGGCGAAATTTCTGTTTTTGTAATGATACATTTCACTAGCATTATATGTCTTCTTTTTCTAGTCCTCCCTCAGAAGTTGTCAGAACTTTGCCTCACAACAAATGACAATGCCAGTCAATATTTGAAGCAGTTGATTTCATTTGGATTAAAGAAATTGGGTGAATTTTTTTTTAAGCTAGAAGTCTGTTTGCTGAATGTAGGTTTTTTAATTACAGGGAACGAGATTGACAGGATATCTGAAGAAAGAGCCTCCATCATCAACCAAACGAAGGAACTGGCTTTTCAGGAGTATCCAAAATTCATCAAAACAGCTCAGTGCACCAAAAGACTTTTCAAAATGTGTGCATTACTTTATGACCCTGATTCAAAGTTTCAAAATGAATGAAAGAATCCTTGTTTTGTTTACAGTTTCAGTTTAATTTTGTGATGAAAATTCTATGTAGCAATACATATTTTTAAAGTGTTATGAAGTTACAGAAACTAATTGGGGTGAGATCATGGGTTTCCATTACTTGGAGGCTACATCGACGTATACAGTTAAGCTCTTCGTAAAACTTAAACCGAGACTCAAACGTTTCATGGACGTAACGAGCTGTTGAACGTAGAAAAGGCATCAGCGGTGGAATACGAAATGAGTCAATTCTTGCATGTACGGATCCACCAAAATTTCAAACGGTCTGGTAAAAAAATGAAAGTTAACATATATTTTCGAAGTTTTTTAAAATTTTTTAATTACCCATCAGCTAGTCCGATGTTAGGTTTCGCAGTCATGAAATGTTTGTGAACGTATGAAATGTTTTGCGTTGAAGGTCTTGAGTGTAGACTACTTCCGTCAAGTCACCGCAAGAGACGGCCGTCATAGAAGCATCTACAGTGAACTCGAGTTCCCACGTACATACCTAGTGTTAAAATTCATCAATTATATGATGACCTATACAATTGACGTTTGTAACCCATTAGCCTACAAACCTCTGCTAATGTTCCTTCTTCAGCTGGCACAACAAAATGAAGACCACCTGCGAGTTATAAATGTTCCAGAGAAAATTCAATGCCAATTCTTATAGTGAACGACCCTCTGTCATCAAATGTTGTGCTTCTATAGGTATTCTGATAACAAGATCTTTGGGAATACGCCTTCGGGTTCAGGTTGAAATTTTTTCTTGAAGTAGGCCTAATATGCTGTGCGACTTTGGTGCGCTACGCCCACCACCCCACGTCGCACTACTTTTTTACATGAATTAAGAGAGAAAAAAAAATTTAAGACAATAATAAAACCCTCACTGTCACTTTTATCAGAAAGTGGAAATCAAAATTTAAACTTTTGAACGAATTGCCTTCGGTATATAGGGCTGTGGCCCGGGTCACAAAAAAATGACCCGGGTCACAAAATTTTTTTCGGGTCGGGTGCCCGGGTCATTTTTTTTACCCACGGGCGACCCGAACAAATGGCGCCATTTAGTATTTTTAAAAATTTGGTTGATTATTTCCGTCTACCACACGTTTTTTTAACTTAAATCAGAGCCATGAAAGGGGAGGTCTCTTCACTCCATAGGAAAAAGTCCATAAGGTAGCGGCACAGAACACCCACGACGGTGCTGCCTCCTGTGGGTGTGTGGTGAACTACAACTTTTCTACGTTTTTTTCTAAGTCCCATGTCAAAATTAAAAATCCCCTAATTCCATAAAAAAACTTAAAAAAAAAAAAAATCTTGATAGAATAATGTGATTTATCAGTTTGGCATTAAAAAATGCAAAAAAAAGAAAAAAAGTAAAAAAAAAAATTATGAAATAAAACAGTAGTATAGAACCTTCGAACCACAGGTCTTCATTTTAGGTGACCAATGTCACATTCCCCTCGCAAACATAACGTAGCAAAACGGAGGATATTTTGACTACTGATGGGAGATAAAGTGTGATTTTAACCAGTAGATGGCATGATCTCAAGGATATTTTAAAGAATCGATATATTACGATAATAATTTAAAAAATTTGATACACAAAAAGTATTTTTAAAAATATTAAATATATTAATATCAATAAATTTTTTCATTATTAATATCAATAAATTTTTTCATTATTGAAAAATTTGTGTATAAAAAGTCAATATTTGATGTTGAAAAAACATTTCATTATTTTATAAAAAGTGGCCCAAACGGCGTTCCATACTAGGATGTTCTTTATTTTTTAAGAACAATAGAAAAAAATTTAGGTCCTCTAGATTTTGAGATATCACAAACAACTTCACAAGTCCAAAAAAAAAAACAATTAAAATGACATTACAGATGTCAGTTAATAATGTTATTTATGAATAATATAATGTTATTAAAGAATTCGTTTTTAGGTCTGAACACTGAATACAAAATTATCTTTGTATAATGAATTAAATAGAAAAGAACCCATAAATAAGCCGCTAATTCACTAATATTAAACAAATAAGTAAAAATACTAATAAAGCAAACAAAAAACAAAGTTCTGACATGACTTATGGGCTTGTATGGCTATGCGTACACGATTTAGGAGAAATCGTGTGCTGACACGGTCTTAGGCCCCTCCCATAGGGGGGCGGAGTCTAGCAAGTACACGGTAAAAATACACGATTTAGGGTTGATGCGTCCACGATGATGCGTACACGATTTAGGGAGGCCCCACATAAAAATAAAATAGGAATAATACCTGTCGAGTCATTAGTAGGCGGAACGTGAGGGGACCGGGAACCGACAACCAGGCAACATGACCTACGGCATCCATCGTATAAAGGAAGCGGGTTTCGTTCTGTTATGAAGTCAAGTCTCGATTGAAGTCCTTCGGTCCAATTTTCATGACCCGGGCAGAGCTGACCCGGTTTACAGCGCGTGCTAGGATTCTATGGCCAGAACCATGAAAGGGGAGGTCTGTCAACTCCATAAGAAAATTTCCCTTTGGGCTGCGGCACGTTTTTTCCCGAGCTGGCTCTCTTTCGCATCCTCCTACTTTTGGCATTTTTGGGAACAGCGACGACGACAGTGCTGCCATCTAGCCACTGTAACGCGTAAGAAGTGGCCAATTCATTCAAGTTGCAATTCATATATTGCAATTTTAAGAGGGCCAATAGCCGGATAGCTGATATGAAGATGTCTAGTCCGAAGGTTCAATACCCTGTACCCGCTGTTCCATATCATGATATATTTTTCACTTTTTTTCTTTTTTTATGCATTTTTTAATGCAAAACTGATAAATCACATTATTCTATCAAGAAATGTATTTTTTTAAGTTTTTTGGTGGAATTAGGGGATTTTTAATTTTTTACATGGGACTTAGAAAAAAACGTAGGAAAGTTGTAGTTCACCACACACCCACAGGAGGCAGCACCATCGTCGTAGCTGTTTCTGTGCCGCTGCCTTATGGACTCCGTTCTTATGGAGTTGACAGACCTCCCCTTTCATGGTTCTGCCAAAACCAAAAATTTTTATTATTTTCTCAAATTCTCGTCTTAAGTTTTGTATAGACCAGTTTCGGATGCTGCGTTGCAAAATTTAAAAAAATCCAGGAGGGTTTCGATTGCAGGGGGAGATAGGAAAAAAGGGGGTTTTTGATTTATTTACCCTAGTAATACTTTTCCAATTAAGGAAATGTTCTAGAATACTACACTTTAAGACATGCTGCGTCTTCTCCAAATATTTTAAATAATTAATCATCCCTAGTTTATCCATGAAAATTAATTCAAGCTGATTCAAGTCAAAAGCTAGGATGCTGTTTAGTATAATTCACTTGACTTTTGAGTTTTGACAGCTATTTTATTATCACTAGAAACGAAAAAAAATACTAAATTGTCAGTATAATTCAGTTGTTAAGTATAATTCACTTGACTTTTTAGTTTTGACAGCTATATTATTATCACTAGAAACGAAAAAATACTAAAATAAAACGAAAATAACCCCCTTTTTTCCTATCTCCCCCTGCAATCGAAACCCTCCTGGATTTTTTTAAATTTTGCAATGCAGCATCCGAAACTGGTCTATATTTAATCACACGGAGAAGAACAATTTAAAATTTGAAATTTAATAAGCCTTTTTAGATTGAAATTAGAATCTGGCAACGTTGTTAGCTTTTCAAAATCTCCTCTCTGGTTATCCGAGGTTTGAGGCGTCGGTCACTTTTGGAGCTCAATGGATCAGGCTTTAACTAGTTAATTTAGTAGGCAATGCGGAGACAAAAGTGGAAAAAGCGTAACGTCCGATTTTCTTAAATTTTGCAACATATACGAGTAGGGCTGTAAAAATGGATAGAAAATGGTATAGAAAAACATCTTTCATGGGCAGGAAGATGAAGTCCATTACCGTAACCTCTAACGCGATGGTAACAATCACTGACTGATGCCAAAATTGAGCCATTGATCCCACATTCTTCTATTATATGAATTTGGAAATACTGTCCGTATTTCTCAAGAATAAATTTTTGCATTCTTCTATATGTAAAAAAGTATTGTTCGATTACAATAACAAAATTTTCCCTTTTTACACAGTGCCTTATTCATTTTTATCTTTTGCTTACAGCTAAACGGATCCTTTGTATCTGTAAAGGCGAATTTCTTCAAGTGAAGTAAAAGACAATAGAAAATGTAAGGTTTTGTTCGAATTTTGGGAAGAAGTGCAGACAGTGCAACATCTGTTGGTGTTTTTACAGTACAAATGTAGTACATCGAGATTTCAATATGAACCGCTCTTTTTCATTGCGGTAAAGAGTCAGCTCGCTCTCAGGCAAAGCAGAAACGCGACCACAATGAATTGGGATACACAGACAGGTTAAACAAGGACAATCTTTTAAGATGCCCCAAATGTCTACGATAATACTACAAGAGGAAATTTCAAGAACTTCTAATAAATGTCCAAATTTTTTCAATAGGGGAGCAACACCACCTTTGAAAGTTATTTTTTATTTTCGTCTACCTCTTTATTACATGAAAAAGAATAATGACTTAAATAAATTCTAATTAGGTATTTTAAAGACGTCAGACTTAAAAGATGTCAGTTATCCATTTATGGCATGTATCTGGACACTAGTAAGCGACAGGCAAAATTATATGACTTGTCCCAGAGACTTCCCCTATTATATGGACCGTGTAATGTTTTATTGATTGGTGTGTGTGTATATACTTTGTATTCACTACTCAGACATGAATAAGACACATGTATACACTGATACTAGTAGCTAATGACTAACATGCTACACAACACAAGCGGGCGGGTTATATAGCCCGTGCGTGCTATATCAAATAACAATAGTGGCTACACTACATTCACTTTCCTTTTTTTGAATGAAACAAATTAACTTCAAAATCATTAAAACGTTTTGGAGGTTGTCGGTCTCTTTTTGGTCTAGATGATTCGTCGGTTGGCGGTGGATCAGTTGTTGGAACTCTAATTGGTCTAACTAATTCATTTGGAGGCGGATTGCGTGCCAGTTCTTGTAGCAGTCTCGCTCTGTTGATATTGTTAAGAACACGTTGTGCTGCGTCGGCAATTGCCTGTACTGGATCTTGAGTTGCGGTTGCCTCTTCTTGTTGACCTTCGGCTCTTTCGTTTAGTTTTCCTATTACAGTTGGTGGAACGTCATCTGGACTCTCTTGTTCTAAATAGCCGGGTTGATTTTCTTCTGGCTCAATTTGAACTGCAACCTGTTGTTGATTAGGAACGTTAACATTTTGACTTTCATTTTGATAATACTCATCTTCTTCTTCTTCTGACTCTTCACACTCTATTTTTCCTTCGATTTTCTTGAAGAAAGAAATATTGCGAGTAACGTTCTTTTGGTTTCTTTCGGCAGTCACCATGCTCTCTTTCACTTTTGTAACACGATATGGAGACGGATCAAATGGCGCTTGTAACTTGTTAGCCAGTTTGTCTCTGCGTAACAATACGTGATCTCCAATCTTGATTTCTCTGTGTACTGCCTTTTTGTCAGCAAACTTCTTCATGCGACTTTTTGATTTTAGGTCTATATTTCTTACTTCTTCTACTTTTTTCTCTTTTGGTAATTGTGGCAAACGCGTGCGTAAAGAGCGTCCAAAAAGTAAAGTAGCGGGTGCTTTTCCCGTTGAAGAATGTGGCGAAGTCCTATAATTGAGAAGGAATCTTGGCATCTCTTCTTTCCAATTACGCTTTTCGGCGACTGCGCAACGCAATGCCTTTTTGAGCGTCTTCATAAATCTTTCAACTCCTCCGTTTGCTTGCGGCCATAGGGGAGTAATTTTTCTATGTTTAAAATTCATTTCTTCAGCAAAATGTTTAAAATCATAGCTCTGAAATGGTGGACCGTTGTCGCTTTTGACCACTTCAGGTATTCCAAATTGCGTAAAAATTTCTTCCAATTTCTTTGTCACAACTTTGGCAGAGGTTGATGATACCTTGCTTACAATTGGATATCTTGAATAGTCGTCGTACACAACTAATAAATGTTCACCCATTGGCATATCAGCAAAATCTATACTGACTTCTGTCCAAGGTTCAGCTGGCAGATTCGACATTTTCAATGGCTCAGGATTATTTTTCTTGCTGCATGCTTGGCATGGGATACAGTTAGAAATTTTCCTTTCTACTTCCTTGTCAATCCCAGGGAACCAAACTTTTTCTCTTAAAAGTGCTTTTGTTTTAACAATACCTTGATGTCCTTCTACTACTTTACCAGCTAGTGATTTGGGAATAACAATTCTTGTATCCTTTAACAGCATTTCACCTTCCTCAGTCTCGACTTTTGTCAGCTGCAGCAGAATTTCTTTCAGTGCAGAGAACCAGTCTTTTTCTTGACTATTTAATTTACTGATTTCTTCTTTTGTGCAGCGTTTTTTGCTGAGGATCTTCAGAATCAATTGAATTGCCTTGTCTTCCTTTGTGGCTTCCGTAATGCTGCTTAGTGGAACAGATTTTGGCACAGATTTCATGCAAATTGAATTGACATAATTTTCTGCGATTGATTGTTCTCTAGTTGATATTTTAGTCGACGGTATCGGATGACGCGACATGTAATCAGCAGGGTTGTGTTTTCCTGGCTGATAAATGACTGTAAAGTCATATAGCTGAAGTTTCAAAAGCCATCGCTCAATTCTAGCAGGAGGCTGAATGAGCGGCTTGTTGAATATTGCTTCAAGTGGTTTGTGATCTGTAATAACTGTAAATTCTTTACCCGTTACGTAGAGATGAAAATGTAGGATCGCCCATGTAATGGCGAGTGCTTCTCTTTCCGTTTGAGAGTAACGTGATTCTACGTCTGTTAAAAGCCTACTCGCATATGCGATTATAGAATTTGACCCATCCTTTGACGATTGTGTCAAGATTGCGCCTAGTCCACGTGGACTTGCGTCTACAACAATGGATGTTGGTTTTCCTATATCGAAATACGAGAGTGTAACTGCTTTACAGGGTCAATCCGCGTCAACCCAACAAATCGGTGGCGCAAGCATCTCACCGGTTTCGTTGAAATTTGCACAGTAGGTTACTAACTACTGTATAAATATTTCCTCCAAAGGAAATTAATTTATTTTAAGCCGTTCAAAAGTTATATTAGTTTTAATTTTGATTTTTCTGTTTTTCCCGTGAGCCATTTTTTAAAATACAAAAATTAATTTAACGCCCAGTATTGTCCCCTTATTCACAAAATCTTTCCGATAACTTCTATTTCATGAAGAAGTTTAATATCTTTAAAGTTCATTTTTCATTTTGAAAAAATTCGATCAAAAACAGTAGTTAAGTAAAAAAAATGTAAAATAAATTGGTTGACTTCAAGGAGCGTTATAAAATAAAGCCTCCGACCGATTTTATTTTTTTTTTTTTTTAAATGAAAGATCTTTTTACGAACTATAGTCTGTTTAATTTTGAAACACTTGATATGTTTCGTTATGCTTAAACAATTGTTCAAACACAACCCCGTTTTGTGATTTTTCTTCGGTTTCCCCCATGTTTTTCTTGGAAGGAGGAGGAGCTAACTCCTCATCACCATCGCGATATTTCTTAACACAATCCAAATAATCCAATTTTTATTCTATCCTTGACACCATTAATAAACCGTTAATATGCAACGATTAACTATAAACAAAGTTCACATATTACTTTTATAAATAGTGAAGTGATGAACTGAGAAAATTAAATATTTTGCGAATTGGCGATGTTTACGGCAACAGCCGTTTGAAGGAAACGGGCGAACCCCTTCTAAGAAAAACATGGGGGAAACCGAAGAAAAACCACAAAACTGGGTTGTGTTTGAACGATTGTTTAAGCATAACGAAACATATCAAGTTTTTCAAAATTAAACAGACTATAATTAGTAAAAAGATCTTTCATTTAAAAAAAAAAAAGTAAAATCGGTCGGAGGCTTTATTTTATAACGCTCCTTGAAGTCAACCAATTTATTTTACATTTTTTTTACTTAACTACTGTTTTTGATCGAATTTTTTCAAAATGAAAAATGAACTTTAAAGATATTAAACTTCTTCATGAGATAGAAGTTAGCGGAAAGATTTTATGAATAAGGGGACAATACGGAGCGTAAAATTAGTTTTTGGACTTTAAAAAATGGCTCACGGGAAAACCAGAAAAATCAAAATTAAAACTAATATAACTTTTAAACGGCTTAAAATAAATTAATTTCCTTTGGAGGAAATGTTCATACAGTAGTAAGTAATCTACTGTGCAAATTTCAACGAAATCGGTGAGATGCTTGCGCCACCGATTTGTTGAGTTGACGCGGATTGACCCTACAGAGACTTTTCTTCAGATCATTGAAGGCTTTTTCTTGTTCTTCCTTCCACATCCATTCTTGCTTGATGTGTGTAAGGCGTCTTAATGGTTCACTGATTGCAGCAGCATTTGGAATGAATCGACTGCAGTATGTAACCATTCCTAGAAAACTTGATACTTCGTCAGGTGTTGACGGTGGTTCGGCTTTTTTTATAGCTTCAACTTTTGCTTGGGTTGGAGAAACTCCTTTTCCACTGAAGTGTAGTCCAAAAAATTCTATTTCTTCTTTACCAAATTCACATTTTTCAAAGTTAAGAGTAAGGTTTTTGCTCATAAGTTTCTTCAAAACTTTTTCAAGATTTGAGTCATGCTCATCTTTTGTTTTTCCTGTAACAAAAATGTCATCACTTCTGTTTACCACACCTGGAATTCCACTTACCGTTTGGCGAATAACGTCGTCAAAAATTTCAGCAGCGCAATTCATACCAAAATTCAGTCTTTTGTAACGAAATAGTCCTCGGTGTGTGGAAAAAGTTGTAATATACCTTGACTCTGGAGCAAGTTCCAGCTGATGATATCCTTGATTCATATCCAGCTTTGAGAAATATTTTGCTCCATTCAGATCTACTACAAGATCTTCGATTGTTGGAATGATGTGTCTAGTGCGCAAAATTGCTTTGTTTGGCGCTCGCATGTCAACACATAGTCGTAATTTTCCTGGTTGTTTCGGCTTCGGTACGGCATGAGCTGGAGAGATCCACTCAGTTGGGCCATCCATTACCGGTTCAATTGTATCTGCATTTTCAAGATTAATCAGTTCTTCGTCTACACCTTTGCGTAGGTGGAAACCGATTCTTCTGTGTTTCTGAGTTACAGCAGGGACAGTTTTGTCAATGTTCAGTTTCACTTGATAGTTTTTCATTTTCCCTAGCCCCACGAAAAGTGGTGCATACTTTTCTTTTATAAACGAATATTCATTAGACATTGTTACTGAATTGGATACCTTTACCAGCTTTTGCTTTTTTGCTGTCGAATATCCAATAAGGTTGTCAGCCTTTTCATTGTCGCTGACGTATATCAAAGCTTCGGCATATGCGTGCTTTGACTCAAGCAGTGTCTTGAATTTGCCTATAATTTTGAGAGGATTTCCTCCGTATCCGTTTACAGAGTTTCCTGTAGGTTGAAGATTTGGCTTGTTTGGGAGTGCATTGTACTCTTTGTAGCTCAGCAAGTTGCAAGTTGATCCAGTGTCGATCATTATCTTGCTTTTTCCTCCGCATAGCTTTATGTCGGTGAGTGGCCTGTCATCCGATCCTGATGGACTGATTGCCCATGTAGACTCGTCACTTGAGCTCTCTTGGTCATTGACTTGTCTCGTGTGCTCTTGCTTTGAAGATGATCCGGCATTGGAAGTTCTGCAACATTTACTAAAATGATTGAACAGTCCACAAGATTCGCATTTCTTGCCTTTTGCCGGGCACGGTTTTTTTTCCGGATGCGGCCAGTCATACCCACAGTTTCGACATTTTCCTTTTCCCGGGCACGGACTATTTGTGTGAGGCCATTGTCCTCCACATTTCCGACACTTTGACGTCTTTTTAATTCCGTTGCCTCCGGTTTCTTTTTTCATGTTAGATTTGAAATTCTTTCTTGCTGGCTTGTTTACTGAGTTTGTTGCTTGCTTGGTTGATTGCTCAACACTTTCTGCATAGCGATCAGCGGCTTCTGCTGCGCGTGCATTTTCAAGCATTTTCTGTAGCGACAGTTGATCTCTTAGGCACAATTTTCTAAAATTGCTTGACTTACAGCCTTGAATAATCTGTAATTTAATTTCAAGATCAGAATCATTAAAATTACACCTTGTTGCGAGTTGGCGGAGCCTTGTTGCAAATGCGTCCATATTTTCGCCAGGTTCTTGTCTGCATCTTCGGAAATTAAATACTTCAAGCTCAACATTTTTTTTCGGTTGAAAATAGGCCTTGAAAAGAGGTTTAGCTTTACTGTACGTATCTTTATCACCTACGTTACCAGGTAATGTTTCGAAAACGTCTTCCACTTCGCTGCCTGCATAATGAAGCAATAAGGCCAGTCTACGCTTGTCGGTAGCTGTTTTTTGGTCGGCAGAGTCAGAAGCTTTCTCGACTACATTAATTGCCTCCAATAGCCTTTCAAAGCGGGTTGTCCATCTTTCCCATCTCATACCAGCAGTATGTGGGTCAGAGTGAACTTTAAATTGTTCAAACTGCGGCAAACTTTCCATGATTTAAATGTACTCAGAAAATTTACTCTACCTCGTCGCCAGTGTAATGTTTTGTTGATTGGTGTGTGTGTATATACTTTGTATTCACTACTCAGACATGAATAAGACACATGTATACACTGATACTAGTAGCTAATGACTAACATGCTACACAACACAAGCGGGCGGGTTATATAGCCCGTGCGTGCTATATCAAATAACAATAGTGGCTACATTACAGACCGATTGTTTGGATTGAGAGACGGAAAATCCTGAATTTCCGCACTATTTTGATCCAACTTCGTCTCAGTCAATTCTAACATGATACTTCAAAGAATTTTCCGTGACGAAAGAATTTTAATGTGATTAAATTACATCCATCTTAAATTCTTGCTGTGTAACGGTTGAGAAAATCCACAAATGTTGTAAAGTTTTGCATAAATCAGAGGGTCTTCTATTTTCTGCTCCGATTCCATCGTTATTGAAACACAACAATTGAATACCAGTATCTGTGACGTTTTCGCAGTTATAAAGATCCAAAATTCGATTTAATTAAAAAAAAACAGCAAAAAATTTGCAATTTTTTTTAAATATTTAATATTGATATTCTATCTTTTGCAAACCTGAGTTTTTTACAATAACCTCCTATGAATTCTAAAGAGTTATCAAACCACTCTATAGTCCAACTTACATTTTAAGAAAGCAATTTCCTTAATTGAGGAAATAAAGTCTTTGAGTTAAAGTAATTTTCTTCAGGATAATAAGAAATCGTTAAAAATCTTATTTGTGGGCTTATCATAAAAGGTCAGTCCATCCCAACTCGTAAAAAGAACCAACATGGGAAAGAGACCCCCAACACACTCAGTCTTATGGGGATTGCGGCTCTTTCCTGTGTGAGAAGATAGGGCTATTTGATGATAGGGAAAGTTTAAAATATTTATAACTAATTAACAGTCAGTAGGAACCAGATCTTGACAAGTTCTTCCTGTTGGAAAAGTTCATTGTCAAACGGGAAGTCGATAACGTACGGATGCCCAGCAGGAGACAGTGGAGACTAGAATAAATAGTTGATAAACAAACGAGGGGACCATGTTTCGACTTGGGAACACTTTGATGAAAACAATTGATTACCTCAAAAACGACCTAAACATTTCATCTAGCACATAAAAATAAAATACGAATAATACCTGCCGTGTCATTAGTAGACGGAACGTGAGGGGAACTGACAACCAGGCATCATGACCTACGGCATCCATCGTTCAAAGGAAGCGGGTTTCGTTCTGTTATGAAGTCAAGTCTCGAATGAAGTCCTTTGTAGAAATGAACTTTAGGCTGAGATAAAACGACACCAAATTGAAATAAAACAGGGTAAAAATAAAATCAATAAAATTACAAAAATTTAATCAAGATAATTAGAGCAATAAATGCAGTAATAAATCCAATTCACAAGAAACAAAAAAATAAAAAAAAGGATGGCATCCATTTTTTATTTTCATTTACAACACAACACCCTTCACCAGTTTATCGAAATTTGAAAATTCGGGGTGTGTCGACAACAAAGCAGGGGGGAGAAAGAGGGGAGGGAGACCAAACAATAGTACTTTTGAGTCTCAGTGCGAACAAAAAAAAAAGATGTTGAGATTGAGAAATATGGTCTTACTAAAAGCATTATACGAAGATGAGATGGAAGGAGGTAGTATAGGATGTGATGTCATCAATGTAAAATTGGCTCAAAGTAGTACCAGCAATAATGGCTACGGAAGCCGAAATGAAGAAAAGACGAAACGTTACAGTGACGTTACAGTGAAGTCAGTTACACTGACTTAAAATAATCAAGCTACTCGTAAAATACCGAGGAAATACGGGAATTTTATACAGTTTCTAAGGTATAAGTAGCCATACTCACTAAGAAAAGCCGAAAGAGCAGCAACAAGTACACTATATCCCATACAGAACATAAACCGATTTTAGACGTCTAATTCCTGTTTTTCAAGACTGGTCAATGCCACTTGAAAGGAAGCATCTCCGTCTTTAAGATGAGTTCTAACGGTCTTAATGTCCGTATATTTCTGATCCAAAGGTAAAGAATGTATCTATCTATATATTGACAAAAGACCGTCCCTAGACACGAACTCTAGACCTTCATGTTGACCCACTAGCTTGCTAACCACTACGCTATCTAGTTCGTTATATACTTTACGTCGAAATTATATACGCAGATTATATCAAACGGACTTTAACTTTTTTCCTTAAGTTACAGTAAATGATAAATCTAAAAAAAACCTTATAGAGACAAATTTTGAACTCTTTTAAGATTACATAAAGAGTTCTTATATCCGCTTTATATTGATGTATTAAGACCGATATAATCGTCAACAAAAATCGATTAATATCAAGCTATAAATGGTTTTATTTGTAATATCTTGTTGGCATCTTGAATAGATAACTCAAAGTCGTCTAAATTTGATCTCGTCTAGGAGGTCTTGGAATGATGAACTATAACGATGTATATATATAACGAAGTAGATAGCGTAGTGGTTAGCAAGCTAGCGAGTCAACATGAAGGTTTAGTGTTCGACTATAGGGACGATCTTTTGTCAATATATAGATATATTCTTTACCTTTGGATCAGAAATATACGGACATTAAGACCGTTAGAACTCATCTTAAAGACGGAGATGCTTCCTTTCAAGATGAATTAAAGTGGCATTGACCAGTCTTGGAATGACGGGTAAAAGACGTGTTCAAGACAAAATATTCTGTCTGGGATGGGAGTAATCCGGTGTCCACCAGTTTCGGTACCCTCTTACGGAACCAATTTTTTGTTCATTTTCGGCACCCAATGTAAAAACATATATTTAAAAAAAATGAATTCGTCTGTTTCGGCACCAATTGTGTTCGTTTCGGCACCAAATATGTCCTTTTCGGCACCATTGAAATCAAATAATCTCGATGTTATTAATAAGTAAATAAATCCATTTTTCAAAATCAAAACATCTTACAGCAACACTATGGGCACAATAATTAAACCAGGAAACATCCTGAAAAAGAGTAAATATCGAAAGAATCTTTGAAATGACAGATAAAGGTAATCTCAATAAATGTTGAAGATTTGCAATACTTTTTTGAAACATTTATACAGGGAGTAATACGTACACCTTAAACTTCGTCGAAACGTTCATGCCAGACAAATATCTAATTTCGAGAAACTCGCTTGTGAGCGGTCATTGCTTTTTACTTGTCGTTTGATTCTAAAGGGAGATTTCAAGACACTTTGTTGTATGTCACCACTTGTCTTCACGTTAGTCTCTTTCCTTGAAAATAGTACAAATTAAATCCTACGTACATAAAAGTTTAGTTAAAATTCTCAAGCACTAATACTAACACGAGAGAAATTGCAACAGCCATTTTCAGAAAACAAGAACAATAATAGCAAGTAACATCTAGCGAAACTTTTATGTATTTCATACCTTTTAATATGGATTTGCTAGTTTTTGAAAAAGTTTTTGTCAAAAAAAATCCGGCGACGGTGCCGAAACGGGTAAACACAGTGCCAAAAAACGCCGAATTAGTGCCGAAAACGGCAAAACTGCATAAATGGGAAAGTGCCGTAAAAAGTTGCCGAAACTGGTGGCAACCCAGAGGATTACTGGTTGCAATGCAATGCAACTGGGTACCAAGCAAAAAACCAAGGAACAAAAGCATACCCAGTCTAAACGAAAGAATGGCATGAGTCACCTGAAATATTCAAGAACTATAAACAAAATCGAAATTCATAGACCGCCATACTTATAAGGTAGTAGAACCAACAGCAACAAGCTCACAATATTTGGAAGTAAATCACTATTTACCTGGGACGCCAAGTAAGCAAATTCACGAACTAAACCACGCCCAATATAAATGCAAGATTAGAATCATAAACATCAATAATTGTATTGTAAATTCGTTCTACATTAACTGTGTGTGACCTTGTAATTTAGCCTTTACCAGCATAACATGACCAGGCGCAAAGGGCAAAAAAAAGGAAAAAAATTGAGAAACGGAAGAAAGGGGCTTTATTAAAACGCCGACTAGACTCTATCTGTCCAAGTACCCTCAGATCTTTTTTCGCTCTCGTGAAGCTAACATGGCTAAATCTAAGAGATTTAAACGTTCTCGTAGATCTAGTTCTGATTCGAGCTCAAGCTCCAGCTCGGACTCTGACTCTTCTAGCTCTTTAAGTGATTCCTTTTCTTCAAACATTCTTGACACCAAGCCTTTGTCTGGACGCCTCGCCAAATGGATTGTTAAGGGCATTCCCGAGAAACACATGAAAGCGGCCAGGGAGGCGTTTAAGCCCTCAGTTGAGAAGCCAACAAACAAGAAGTGCGACGCTTCCAACCTTTTTACGAACCCAAGACTGAACGAGTCCCTATATGTGGCCCTCAAGTCAGTTAAGAATTCCTCGGCCTTGCTAGTTGCGAACATTGATCCTCAGGGTCAATCCACGCCGATCCATAAAATCTTGGGCGCGGGTAAGTCACCGATTTTTTAAAATTTGGACAGTGGATTCATATTGAAATGAAACACTGATTTCCAAATTTTTTTTGTTTTTTGGCCGTTAATTCCCGAGTTATCGCAAAATAAAAATCTTTTTTTTTTCTTTTTGCCGTAGACGATTTTCTACCGGCGTTTTTTTATTTTCTATTTTTTTTACCCTACTATTATGTATTTTAAAATATTAAAATACATTTTTATTTAGCATTTTTTCACCAGCTTTTATAATTGGTGTTATTTATTTTAAGGAAAAAATAATTCTAAGTATAGTTATTTAAGTTTGAAGTGGATTGACCCCCCAGGAAAAGGTGTTTCGAAGACAGTCAGACTTGATATAAGATATGGCCAAACCACTCTTTTTTCTTGTTAGCAAGAATAAGTCCAACAAAAAATCTTCCGACGCTCTAGCTCTCAAGTCCCTGTTTATACTATGGTGTGATCTCTTCAAGGATATTTCTTCCGCCCGACGGCTCACCATCTTAGCCCAGGTCCACCCGAACCATGTGGGTCTTCTTTCACGTTCTGTTGAGACGCTCCCCATTGGGGGTGACGATCTCTTCAGCGATGCTTTCATCAGAGAAGCTTTAAGTTCAGACTGTTGCCCTAGTTAACAATTCCGTTACTCGTACTGCCTCTTCAACTCCTGCAAGATCCATTTTTTGCCAATCGGCCTTCATCGGTCACAGGTTCTGGCACTTCGAATTCATCTCAACGTAATAACGACAACAACCGGTACATTATTTCTGCTTTTTCCCGTGTTCCGTATATGTCGGTTTCGCTATGGGTTTTTTTATGGATTGGGGCCCTTATTATTTTATTTTGGCTTTCGTAGGTATTGTCTGTCGCCCCATTTGCGTCTCACGTGTAGCAGGTAGAACAGCCTTTTTTTTTGGACGGTTGGGCTCAACTTGTACAGGATCCTTGGGTCCTCATGACCGTTTCTTTGGGCTATAAACTCGATTTTACTATAAATCCCTTTTTTCAACGTCACGCTCCACCCAACGCTAAGATGGACGCGTTAAAATCCTCTCTTTGGGATGAGGAGGTTAACGCTCTGATCAATAAAGGCGCGGGGGTCGAAGCAGGAAAGGAAGCAGGCTATATTAGCCGTCATTTTTGGGTTCCAAAGAAGGGTCCCAACGAGTGGCGGCCGATTATCTATCTGAAACCTCTGAATCAATTCCGGAAATATAAACATTTCAAGATGGAGGGTATTGTAACTGTCCGCCACACAGTTAGACAGGGGGATTTTATGGCCAAAGTGGACTTAACGGACTAGTTTACCATCACAATTTTCCAAGGGCGGGTTAAGTTCCTTCGGTTTCGTTGGAAGAACAAGACTTTTGAGTAAACCTGCCTCCCTTTCGGACTCTCATTATCACACTGGGTCTTTACCAAGCTCCTCGGGGGAGCAATGGCTTTTCTTTGCAGACTGGGGATTAGGCTGGTAATTTACTTAGATGATCTGCTCGTCGTTGGAGCCAGCTTTCAGGAGTGCGCACCTGCGGTCGCGCAGGTGATTAACACTCTGGAGTCTCTCGGAGTCCTGATCAACTATAAGAAATCAGAAACTACTCCCTAACAATGCATTGAGTACATTGGTCTGGTTACCGACTCTCTTACTTTGTCATTTCGTCTAGCTGACAAGAAGATAGCCGATATTTGGCGCTTGTGCAAAGAGATACTAAAGAAATAAAAATTTAATCTTCGAGCACTCGCTAAGGTTTTAAGAAATATGAACTGGGCCAAATATGCGGTCCGTTTCGCCCCCGCTCACTATCGTTACCTACAGGCCCTTCTTATTCCCGAGTCGAGAATCAACAACAATTTAGACGCAGTCGTTTCTCTAGACAATGGCTCTTTAATTGATTTAGCTTGTTGATGTTGATGACTTTGATTAAAAAAATAGTAGGGATACGGAGCTTGGAAGGGTGATAAAAATTACTGGGATAGTATTTTGAACCGTATTCTACATCAATACAGTGCCTACCTAAAGTATCCGAACACCCGAGAGAACCTTATGGGAAAAGGTCATTTTCTCGGCGCTCCCATAAATCGAGTTTTCGTCGGAAAGCGACGAATTTTTGTTTAGAGTTAGTCATGTAGTTCACCTTTCACGTGAATTTTTTTTATAATTTTTTAATCACGGGAAGGTGGGGTTTTGATCCGAGCCAAAATTATCCGAACACGCGAGAGAGCCTTATGGAAATAAGGCTACTTTGGCGTCTTATAACTCAGAAACGGCTAACGCTAGGATGACGGGAAAAGTCTTAATAAATAGAGCTTCGTTAGCTCTATATGCGCTATAAATATGGGATTTTTATTCATTGATCTATAATTAATTCAAGTCAAAGGGTAGGGCGCTAGGGATGCTGTTTAGTATAATTCACTTGACTTTTGAGTTTTGACAGCTTTTTTATTATCACTAGAAACGAAAAAAATACTAAATTGTTAGTATAATTCAATTATTTAGTATAATTCACATGACTTTTGAGTTTTGACAGCTATATTACTATCACTAGAAACGAAAAAAAATACTAAACAGCATCCTATGATTCCTTTCTTTGGACTTGAATTATTTTTCATGGATAAACTAGGAATGATTAATTATTCAAAATAAATGGAAAAGACGCAGCATGTCTTAAAGTGTAGTATTCTAGAACATTTCCTTAATTGGAAAAGTATTACTAGGGTAAATAAATCAAAAACCCCCTTTTTTCCTATCTCCCCCTGCAATCGAAACCCTCCTGGATTTTTTTTAATTTGGCAACGCAGCATCCGAACCTGGTCTATTCACTCTATTGTAGTTATATTTAAAATATTTTTTAAAAATATCGTGCAGAACATGTTTAAATCGTGATTTAACTTTTTTTATTTTTTTGTTAACCGTGTAAATATACTTTCTTTTTGAAATAAAACATTTTAAAAAATATGAAATGTACTTCATGCCGCCTCCTTGAAATCAGACACGAGTCGGAGGACCATCTGGCGACAGTTCCTGCAACTTACAGACGTAGCTGCTCTAGTACGAAAAAAAAAAACTATTCTAATTGTTTGTAGAAGAATTGCATCGTTGATGGTATAGTGGTTAAGGCAGACGGCTGTCAATTTTGGGTTCTGTTGTTCTATTCCCGATATAATCACATTTTTTTAAATTTACAATTTTATTCTTTTTTAAAGAAAAGCGTGGCGAGTCCGAGATTGTCATGTAGTGTACATACACACCCACCAGGTGGCAGAATTTTTCGTGTCTGTGAAATTTGGAAACGGCGTCGTCGCCTTACGGAAAACTTTAACTTTAACGTTGAGCGCGGAAACCATAACTGTATGCCTCTGATTCTATGACTCTGCCAAAACCAAAAATTTTTATTATTTTCTTAAATTCTCGTCTTAAGTTTTGTATATTTAATCACACAGAGAAGAAAAATGAAAAATTTGAAATTTAATAAGCCTTTTTTAGATTGAAATTCGAATCTGGCAACGTTGTTAGCTTACTTTTCAAATGTTATCTCCTACTCTGGTTATCTCCGAGTTTGAGTTTGCAACTGACTAGTGAGTAGTGACTATCGAACCTTCGAAGTAGGATATCTTAATTATTTTTAAAGTGGGTTAAGTCTGAGAACGTAGGTAAAAGTTCGATATTTCTACTCATTGTCTTCAGTGGTAATTTAGGCATCATGAGTCGAAATGCAGTTTACAAAATGTCTAGCATAAAGTTTGCTAATTCTGCAAAAGCAAGAGCTCAACGAATCGACGAACAAAATGGGAACCGTCGAACTGCTAGGTATTTAAATCATAAAACTTTATCTTCGTTTGTGTACCTAAATATGTTTGGTTTTTACCCATTGTAGGCAAGCAAAGAATGATGCAAAACGAGGGCTGGCTGAAATTCATCCTAATATTTTGAATGTTGATCCTGGCACAATTTCAAATGACTCCATTGTGCCTGCTCCAATTCTCAATCAAAAGCTGGAAGATAAATTAAAGTTACAAGATAGGTTGGCTAAATTAAAATTGTGGCGGGAACAAAAAATGGCAACAGAACAAAAAGCAAGAGCTAATAAAAAAGCACCATTTCTGGTGCCAGGAGTGACGAGAGCTAGCAAAGTGGTTGAAGTTGCTTCTTCAGTCAGCACAAAACCAACTAGTTCTAGAGTCACTAGATCTCAGACTAAGAAAGGTAGTGAAACTGAGAAGCAATGGATTATTACAAAGAATGAAATTGTGCAAACAAAAAAACAAACAAGAAATTCAAAGAAAGAAAATGAGTCGTTTGCACCACAGGGGTTTGTCTTTACTGCTCCCAAAGGTAACAGCTTGTCTTAAAGAAATTATTAGCAATTACATGTCTTTCTCTTTAATTCTGTTGGTATTCTATTACTTCTTTTTGTTCTTGTACAGAAATAGCAGTAAAGCTTCAGGAGTTCCAAGATTCAATTAATTTTCAGAGCACAGAATCTTCTTCTGCTTCTCAAACACCACAGAGAAATTCTTCTGTAGCTGACAACGACGACATAAAGATCTCTCCACTAGTGGTTAATCATCCATGGATTTCTACAACCAGAGGTTCTTCATCCAAAAAACAACGATCGAGTCCGGAAACATCATCGAATCAAGAGCTTCAGTCATCTCCTCTGCTGAAAAAGAGATCTCTCAGCCAAAGAAAATCTGTCATAGAACTTAGCAATCCAGATGCCCTTCGCTTTAGAGCTCTGATGGCAAGTGAAGGAAGTCGCCTGACGGATCTTTGCAATTGCTATGAAGAACTTCTTTCCAATTGTGAGATACCTGAAGAGGAAACTGGTTCTGTTCGCACCGTAATTGGTCAAGCCCATCTTCTGCAACGTGAGCGTTTTACTCAATTTGCGGGTCTTGTTAATGATTTCGAAAACAAAACCGGCGAAAAGGAGATAACTCCAACCGATTTAGAAGGATTTTGGGAGATGATTTATCTTCAAGTAAATGATTCTAAAATGATTTGTTATTCCATTTTTTAAATATTATTACATTACTTTAAGGTTTCAGATGTCGACAAAAAATTTGGAGAATTGGAAAAATTGAAACAAAATTCTTGGGTGCGCAGTGATGATATACCTGAACTGAACAAAAAACCAAAGGCCGGTAGCAAAAAGAAAGCACCTGTAGTACAAGCTCGTGCAGCTAAATCTAACATGCGTGCTGTAATCGCTGCTGCCCGAAAAAAACAGCTTTCAGAAAAGGGTTCTGGGTGAGTACGAACGTTGTGCTTAAATTTGTCTATTATAATTTAGCACTATTTCTGTGTTTAGATCTCCTTCAGTTAAAAGAAATTCGCTGTTAATGTCCCCGGTAAGAACTCCTGGTAAACGACAATCTCTGAGACGGTCTGTATTACTTAACTCGGCAAAGAAACCTGTGTTCCTCGTCACAGACATTGTGCCTACTAATGCCGAAGAATCCACCGAATTCACTCCTGGGCAGAAGAAAACGTTTCGGTAGGATTTGTTTGGTTTACAAAATTTAATTTTAATTTGATTCTTATCTGCCTTTTTTTACTATTCAAGCCGGCGAGATTCGAACGTCGTCCAGTCCACAAGCCCAGAAGAGCGTTTGTCAGTAGAATTGGACGCGTTGAAAAGCGATGCCGAATGTTTTGATCGCATGACTCCACTCAAGGTTTTCCGTTCTCCTCGAGAAACCATTCGTACAAATATTCAATCAAAAGGCTTAAATTTGGGTAATAACCATTGATTAATGAATATTGTACATACTTGGATTACTCGTGTATTAACAAACTTGGTGTAAATTGTCTTTAGATAATGACGAATGTACTGTTGAAGAGACTGTCCTGTCTAGCCCACGTCGAAGCACCAGGCTTCGTGGCCTTAATAGCAGCACTGTTGTACCGATAGGAAGAGCCAGTCTTCTCCCAACTACCTCTATTTCACCCGTCATTCCGAACGATGATTTAATGTCATTTGACTAAGGAAAAGATTAATTAATTAATGTGTCAAATCATTTCAATGTGTATTTCCGCTTTTTAAGCTTTGCATTCTTTCTCAAATAAAATTTGTACGCTCGGTATCTCATTTGGCGCAGTAAAGTGTGGAAAATTCTTGATGAATATGTCGGTATGTGTTTTATTATTAATCCGTTATCGGGCCATATTTTGCACTGATAATTCTTTCGAAACAAAAGTTGGCAAAAGTTATTATCAATTATTTAAAACAAAGGGATACTAGCAAAACGGCTGTTATGTTTAAAAGAAACCCTCAGGCTCAAGCTTAGCTTGATAACATACATACATAAGATTTGTTGATTTGGCAACAATAAGAAGAAAGTTTTACTGGTTTTATTTTACCTCTATCCGTGGCAGTTAAGGTTGGCGGCAACTTGCTAGTGAATCATTCAAATTCAAATGTTTGAATGGTATAACACTAGGTGGCAGTCTATCGTGTTGGGGTAGACAACTTGTCAAGTCCCAACAGTTCAGTCTCGAGAGTGAATGGCGGCTAGAGTTGTTGTGTCAAACCATCAAGCGTTGTCCTGTCCACTACCTCACTTTTAAATGTTTATGCACAGGTTTAAACGTTTCATTAAGTGTGACCCGAGAGCAAGTGACACCCAAAAAGACGACGCCGACACTTCAATAATCACCACCAATTGTTCAGAATTGAAACAGTAGCTATTCCAAGGTAATGTACAAATTCAGCCATTGACCGAATCACCTCAGAAAGTTTGATTGCAGTAGTAAACTTTAGCGAACAGTATGTTCCCAGGTAGATTTCCGTCGTAAAAAACTAAACATGAATATATGAAGTAATCATAAGGGAATTTCTCCAGTTTATACTTTTTCATTAAGATATTCGTTTTTATTCGACTTTCAGTTCAATTTCTGGGGCTTCGTTTTCGTCCAACTACGTTATTCATTCAGTAGATTCTTATTTATTTTTCTATATGTGGTGAGTCAAATAAGCTAGGGCACAAAAACAAAAAATTAGAGAAACACCCCCAAAGAGAGACTCAGAGGCTCATGGACGAGACTCTGAATGCGTAATAAGTCAAAGCCTCAAAGGGGGGAGAGGTCGTGAATTAATATTCAGTTTGTACAACATAAAAAAGAGGCGCGAGAAAAGTCTCCAACAGCCACGTGTAGCCTACGTGACTGGTTGGAATTCAATCTTAAAATTTGAATGAATTTCAACGGCTACGATTATGAAGTGCGATAAGACTTTGAGGCTGGCAAGACGTTTTTATCCGTCGGCACGTTGTGTGGCCTCCTCCCCTTTTATCAGCGACTCGTAGAAATTTGTAACACTCTCCTCCGACGTTACGGTGATGAAAGCGACGTATGTGAAGAAATACCTTCCCGTCCGGAATGAAATGTAAAACCGGATGAGATGTATAGATTCCAACGTTACTTGTAGCCTTGGTCACAGCAATATTTCCTTCGCACGAAACGCCCGAGGCTTCGGGATACTAGTCATGAGACTACGCCAGCAGTTTACGACGAGTGGGAGGGCTTGTGATTTTCTACTTGCTCTCACACATTTTGCGGTAAACATCAAAAGAATTGTGCCGTATGACCTTGCTTGAAAATGAACTTTCTGGTGGTAAATATTTAACGGCATCATTTCATTCCATCCGTTAGCAAAGAATATAATTCATAATAATGTCTGTAGTCACTTGAACTTTTGTTTTCTTTTTATTTCTCTATTGCGATAGGTATTTTTTTTTTCGAGGGAAGTAAGGGAGCCGAATGTCCACTCCAAATGGCTTCCGGGATGGCGACCAGACTCCTTCGGCCGGACTTAAGCCAACAGCCAAGGCTGCAACGGCCTGGCACCATCAGAGCGGCAACGATCCACTGGAAGACGTATTTTTAAAACCGTAAGTCTTTGGTAGGACCTTCGAAGCACGTCGTAGGGAAAGAGAGAGTATCAGTAAAGCCTTCTGGCTATTCGGTCGTGTTTCGCTTACTCGCTATTTTTCAAAGTTTCAGCAACACTGATCAGCTATTCGAATTTTTAACTGTGCGTGTTTTTATTGGGAAAGATTTCCCTAAATGGTGAGGCGTTTTTGTATGTATGTGTGTGCGTGTGTGTGGGATTTTACATGCAAATGTGGAAGGAATCGTTGACAGTGAAGCTTGATTATTCAACTATTTAAAATAGCGCCATAACAGATCTTTTTCTGTAGAAGGTCTATACATTCTTAAAAGAATTTTGTTGTTCAACCGGCTTCGGACTAAACTTAAACTTTTCTTATTAAATGTTATGCTGGTGTAGTAGAAACTTGTTTGTTTTTATACGTTTAGTTGAATTATGTATATCTTGTTTAGTTGTATACCCGGAGGATTTGTTTATAGAAGGGCAAAAAGTAGGGGTGCAGCTAAAGTTGTTTGACTGCCTTTTCGTAAATCGACAACTCTTGAGTGCAGACTGATATATTCCACACTCTAGTATTTTAGGAATCAAGTTTCCAGTTTATAGGTAGGGAAGAAAAGCCACAAGAGAATGCAAGATCTGGCGCCATGCACATTTCATAAAGGTTTTTATTAGATAGGCGTTTCTTAATTGCTACTGGTACAATCGTTTTAAATGTTGGCTGTTAGATCACCGAGAACAGGCTATGGGCGTTGATATAGGCTATTGTAGTTCGGTATAGGCGTTGATAACGTTAACTAATTAGTGGAAGAATTCCTAAGGCTGCCATAAGTGTGTGTGGTCTGTATTTAAAGACTTGTTTTCTATTATTCTTCCCTGGCTGTACTAGGTAATGATGGCACTTTTTTTTTTGTTGCTAAGATCATCATTCGTTGTTTTTTTCTTTCTTCATTCCATTTCGGTCAATGCCACTTTGTAAAACTTTCTAGCTCTAAGCGAAGAGGTCGCATAAGTTAAATGTCTTGGCGAAAGTTGTCTTGGTCATGTTTAAACAATATCAACAGTGAAAACATTTTTACTTCTTTCTAGTCTGATCAAAAGAACTGTAACTTACTTTTGAATAGGCTACTAGAGTAAATCTCTCAGGGATTATACTTGAAATAAAATTTTGAAATATCTCCATGTGTAAAGCAAGGTAAATCGTGCAGTAACACTGTAATGATTATCTCTCAAACAGAGTAAGACGTAGTATAATGAAGATAAAAAGACAAATATTGTCGAAAAATAAATAAATCACATTTCGAGATTTCAAAATGAGTATTCAATCCGCAAAACCAACACCAAATATCCGTGACTGAAAAAGAGGATTTCAAAATCATTCAAGTATAAACAAAAATACGCACGATCGTTCTCACGAACCTTATGGAAACAGAGATAATAACGTCTAACGTAAAGCAGAGTCTTGCGATCATAGTTCATGTCTTTAAAATAGATTGGTTTTCAATGTAAACAAAACAAAAGGCATCCTACGCAAAAGACACCCCTCCAAAAAAAAAGACTGGCAGATGGCCTCTAGTCGATAACTTGCAGAGGTTTTTTAAAATTTTTCCTAAACATTTCCGTGTTTTACGCTGGGCTTTCTAGTTGGTCCATGGGATCCATACATCTATTTCTGTGGTCAACTGGTTTGGAAATTCAAGTTAGAAAGTGTTTCAAGACCCTGTTGAAAGGAAACCAAGCGGCACGGACTCCTTATCGCAGTGTACATTTCACAAGGGGAATATGTCCGTTACCGTCGAAAGAGTAATGATTATTAAGTAAAAGTAAAAAAAAGGGGAATAGGAATAGTTTGTTATAAACTCATTGCAGAAGGATAAGTGAGATTGTCGGTTTTTTGTGCATTCAATAATCACTAGCGATGCTATGTGAAAACAACGAATGATACCGGTAATTGATATTAACATCGATTAACATTAGATCTGATGATTTTACTAATTCTCCAATTTAACTCCGCATTTGTAAATTGGCGCATTTGGTAGGCCTCTTGATACGCATAATGCCTACTGC
This sequence comes from Daphnia galeata, assembly GCA_030770115.1. Lineage (NCBI taxonomy): Eukaryota > Metazoa > Arthropoda > Branchiopoda > Diplostraca > Daphniidae > Daphnia > Daphnia galeata. The sequence goes on along the minus strand of CM061123.1, from coordinate 8,254,408 downwards.
TTATGTAAAAAAAAAAGTCGCATTTGCACCAACCTCGGTGTGTCACGTTACCATACACACGTCCAATGCATTTAAGAGATTTACAACGAAGCCCACAAACTGCTGTCACCTTATACATTAACTTACACGAGTTATCGGTTTCAACTTGATACAATCCTAAACATATCAACTCTCTTCGTTTAAGAGCTAATAATTCAACCAACCCCATTCGTTATTCTTTTTCAGTTTCATTTTTAAAAAGAACAATAGGGCAGAATGAATGATAAGATTTCCAAGAAGATTTCTCCATATCAAAAGAGAAACAGTCCTTAAAAAGAGGCCGAGTTAGCATTTGTTTTTGTATACCGACCACCTGAAAATTGATATCATCTGATGTTTGGCTAGTTGCGATGAGTTCAAAGAACCGAATAAAAGACCCGACTATTAAACAAACATTTTGAAGTAGATAAACAATTTAGAACCAAAATAGTACTAAATCTAGCTTTTACGGCATTTAATGGGCGGTACGCTACAAGAAAAAGAAAAATGTTTATTTTAACCCCATGTGACTTTTTCTCGGCCTCTAATTGGTTCAAAAGTTGGGAGAACGGATATGTTATTGGTTCGAAAGTTTAGGAAGCCGATAGCGTTCACAGTTTTCATTTATTAAAATTATTTTTGTTTGGGCGTGAATCAGCGTGAAAAACTACATCCGGAGATGTAGTTTTCACTGTGATTAGTTTTTTTAATTTTTGTATATAATTCTAATTAATGAAACGTCAGTTCTTGTATTGTGAGCGACGTTTATCATTTGTTTCATGTTTATGTTTTGACATTCACTTCTGTCTGCAGTATAGACATTCCAAATGCGTTTAAATTTACAAGCTATTTTCTCGAAATCTGACTGCTTTCTATTCACACTTGGCGCAGAATAGGGCCCTGTTATGTTGCTGGCCATTGACTAGGACATTTTGTCAATCATTCGAATGGGATTCACTCACAACAGATGACATTTTACAAATATCAGTGTTTTCCAAACCTCCAGTGGTTTTAATCATTCAATTCAAAGACTATGTTTAGGTAAATATCACAAAGGTTAATTTTGTGAAACCATTTTATTCAAAGCAATTTGTCTTTTACATCAGGGCTTGTAAATTTGTCCTAAAGTCTATGCAAGAATCTAATGTCAGAATGCTGAGTGTTCGACAAAAAGTTAGTGTAACAGTAGTTAAATATGTATCAAACCTCCAGTGATTTTGATCTTTCAATTCAACGACTATGTTTAGGTATAAAAACCCAAATAGGTTTATTTTGTGAAACCATTATATTAAAAGCAATTGTCTATTAGCCTAGAATCCCTAGATCAGGGCTGGTAAATTTGTCCCAAAGTCTATGCATGAATCTAATGCAGTGCTGAGTGTTTGACAAGAAAAAGTTTGTTTAATAATAGTTTAATAAACCCTATGTGTTTGTTTGACAACAGTTAATTTTCTGTTGTGCTTCCTTACAGAGAAATTGTCAGCAATTGTGAATTTGTGTGCCCATTGGTTTCAGTATTGTTGTTAACTAGTTACACTGGTTTCTTATGAGCTAGTTTGAACAGTTTCGCTCTAAACTAATTGATTACTTCCTACAATATTTTTTTCATGTTTCTTTGTTCTAGAATGGAAAAACCATGGAGGTCCCCTCCAACCAATGGAGGGCAGCTCAACTCCACATCGAATCCACTGCCTATGCAAATGACGAGCTCAACGCCACTCCACCTCAGTCCCGGAGTGGCTCTTTCTCCGAGTAACATGTCCGCAGCCACGACGCGCATGTCACTTGACCTGTTCCACAAAAACGCATTCAAGTATCAAATGGAACAGCCGTCCCGACCTTCGCTCACTACTGGTTGGTCTTGTTTATATTTTACAAAGAAACAATAGCGCTTTAAATAAATATATCGTTAAATAAAAATCTTTGTTTGTAGACTTTGCTCTGTCAGCTTTAAAGAACAGTTTTTCCATGTCATCGTTGTCGCATACATGTCATCCTGGCGGGGCCGGAACGCCATCAACTGATACGCCGCCGTCTGCCATCCTTCAGACGCCGGATGTAACAGCTAGACTCAAGTGGGAAAGGCCTTTCAACAGCCTTACTCGTCTCAAGTAAAGTGTCTTTGTCATTCAATCATCATATTAATATTTTCAAGATTTCGCCACACAAAAATTGAGAAAATAGATCGTTAGAAATGAAACAGAAACAGGTCGCCTTATAGAAATGCTAAGGCTGAATTATTCATTTAATTTTCATCCAATCACAAATGAAGTCAAGGAAACACAATTTGTCACGGTCGGAAGCTATCAGCTGGCCCAGCTGTTCTAGATCACGAGGCATTCAGATTAACACGATAAAAAAATCCCCTTTTTTCTTTGTTTCCTGTGTCAGTTGCCAGACGTGATTCTTCGGATTCAATCAGTCTTTATCATTTAATGGTAGGAACGAGTGAAAGAGTCAAACAATGTGTATGTAGAAAGAGTCAGTAACAATATGTGTTACTGGTAACCGCCCAACTTCTGTCGATCACGGAACACTTCCTGTCTATATATATCGTTTTGGAAACTTTTTCGACAAAAAAAAAACAGTTATCTATTTTTTTAGTTTTCGTTCGATTGAAGTTTAGTAATTAGTATTAAGTTTATAATTACTAATTGTATTTTTTTGTGCTTTTATTATTTTACAGGGAGAGAGGTGTAGGCAGAGTTCAATGGCGACGCTCTTTCGGCGCTTCTCCGTTAAATGTTAAGGAAGATGTGGCCACATTGAACGTATCAGGATCAGCCGGGCAAAATAATGGAAACGCGGACTGGTTGGGCAACGCTGACTACACTTTCCTGATGAGTTGCGATTTAATAGAAAGCTGTCGCAGCCTGAACGGTGAAATGTCGTGGGACAATGGCGACCTAGACATAGAGCATCTCAGAATGGCCGAAATGAGCGCCCGTTCAACAGGCACCAACAACCAGTCTGTTGCCGTAGGCTGTCAGACTGATGCTGAAGTCACCATTCCGGGTATTAAAAAAATTTCGAATTCCGTTATTGTCGTCGCTTGTTTTCTCTTCCGCAATGTGTGGAAAGATTATCAATTGGCGAAACGGGAAAAAAAATCTGACGTTGGTTAGCTAGGAGGATTGTGAAATGGCGTGATTATTATCTTGTGGCTCTTTTTACAGATTTGCAATTGCAATTGCAATTACTTCGTGAGTGGTTGAAACGCATGGAGAATAAGGTGCCGAAACTCGTTTTGCGTCCCAAATGGACGCGGGAAACCCTAGACCGCCGTATCGTCGATTATAAGGTGAGTTGTTAGTTTTTTTCGCTAGATGGCGAAGCTCTCGCCTTTTTCGTGGTTTTTAATAGTGACCGTTAGATGGTGCATGTGTCTTTCACGAATTCATTTCAAAATTCGAATTGTTTTATTCATGATAACCAGTTGCAGTTGGACAGTATTTCGTCCGTTTTTCGTGAATCGATGGTCGGTTGAAAATGGGTTGGTGTCGGTGAGCTGGGTTTTTCTGGAGGTTGGGAGAAGGGGACGATTCGTCTAAAAACAGAATGAAAAGTTGATGACGAGAGGGAAACGAAAGAATGTTCAGAGCGTGACGCTTAGTAAAATTGTAACAGGATTTTATTCTCGATTCGGCTGACAGCCGATGGATGGTCGGACGGACGGACGGATGAATAGAGGGCGACTCGAGAGCAATAGTCGAAGTACAGAATCCCATTAGAGTCGCTCAAACAACAACTGACACACACATATAGAAAAAAAAGGAAGAAGAGTTCATAATGCCGCAGCAGATTGTTGGCTTCGTGACTAATGGACTCACGTTTCGTCACGCAACTACCGTACCCTCCAACAACAACAAAAATTGCACGAACCCTGAGCGGGTTATAATTGATAGCGGGAAAAAAATGACAATTTGAAATACAAAATGTGAACTTACTGACGGGTTGATGGGTCGCTGTTGATTAGAATTGTCCTACTTGCCAACTGGTTTTTGTAATTTTTTAGTTTTTGGCTTTGTGACCCTCCTCTGTGCCAAAATACATCAACGAATCCACCGGACGTGGTCCCCGTGTGGTCGGAAAAACAACATTTGACCCCATGCAGAGAGACAGAGCGGGAGCGACAGAGCTAGGAATAAACTCGAGGTGACAAAAATGTTTCCCTAGCGGCTTGAGAATCTTTTTTTTTTTTTTTTCATTCCGCATTGAAGAATGGGTTGTGTAAGTACAAAACGTGGTCTTTATTAGACGACGTCGTTCCGCTTCTTTGTCCTTGTCCTTGTTGAGGACGTCCAAATGAAGTTGCGTTATTTTGGCACTTGATCCAAATTGTTAAAAAAAAAAAATGTAGCAGACAGCCGGACAGATCATAAAAGTAGAACGAGAGAGGAATCGGGAAGTCGTGAAAGAATCTGTTGGCCAAAGTTAAGATGGGCGTATGGCTATTTTCGAACCTTGACGTTTGCTCGACACCGTTGTGTTGACTAGGATTCAGCATCCTTTTTTTTTATTCAAATAATATCCCGACAAAAAATGACTGTCCGTCTTTCGATTGCAAACCTTTTTGGGAATAGTTCGCCATTTTGGTGCGTGTCGCCGAAGTTGTCGCTGCACGTTTTTATTTTGTCCTTCCTCGCCGATTGAAATAGTAAAGTTTCACGTCTTACGACATCGTGAAAATGGAGAGTTTGGTTTGTATCCACTTGCGTGGGTTCTCTTTGGTCCTCTGCGCATATCGTATATATCGATGTGTCATTCCCAACAAAAAAATCGAGTTTTCTTTCAGAATCAGTGGCGCCGACTGGTGGCAGCAACCGGCTATCTTGTGTTGGCCCAGTCGAATTGGGTAAGACCCTTGGTGTTCCTGTTGAGGGCTGCCAGTTGTGTTGGGCTTATCTCGCTGTGTGGTTGTTTTTTTTGCCTTGTTTCATTCGTGATACGAGAGGGTCGAAGAGAGGATAGTAAAACAACCATCAACGTTGCCAACTCTCTTGTGGTTCTCTCTTCTTGTGTTGACAGTGGCGGAATATGACGTCCGAATAGCCATCTCTCTCTCTCGGATATATTACCTCTGTTCGGATTGGGTAACTGATTTTCCTCATTCGTGAATGCGCGTTGCTAGGTGTAGTGTGTAGAACGTGGGTGGCCAACTTGTTATCGGATTCGTATCGCCGATATTTTCCCGTCATATTTTATGGATAGACATTTTTCAAAAAGTTTAGATGTCCGTTAGATTTTAAGACAGTGAAGGTGGAAGCAAGTCACTTCCTGTGTGTACGTGTGTGAAAGAATAGTTTCAGGGAACATAAAATTGTAGAAAAGAGAAAATTGGTCCGTCGTTCGCAATCAGCTGTGAAGGTTGTCCACTCCGCCCGTCCGGCAATGAGAATAGAACTGTAAAAGTAAAAATAAAGAAGCTCCCTGAATTTCCGGCTACTTAAAAACCACATTTTGCCTTGCCATCAGCGTCGCTTTGTTGGCCAATCCAATTATAGTAGAATCGTATTATCCGGACCTTGGCCGTTCCCTGACACTTCAAAAAAAGAGAAATGAAACAAACCCACGCCTAGTTGAGAGAGAAGACAATCCCAGTAGAACTGGGCTCAGTAGTTGTTTCATTCTTTTCTATGGGTATCGTAAATAATAAGCAACATTATTTTCAAACATGTCAGGACAGGTAGCCATCGGTCGTTGACGTCATCCGTTATTTTGTTTTTATCATTTTCAATGCTAAATATTAGCATGGTTGGACCGTTACGAATTATCACCCAACTCTTCGGTGAATCGGTCATGCTCAAATCTTTGCTCATCCATCAACTGCCGTTCACCTCTGAGAATCGCAGCTCGTTACTTATTAGATTCTCTTCTTGGTTTGCAACCGATGATGTCATAGTGGAGGTCGTGGTGAATCGATAATCCTTCATTGATGGATGGCGTTTCTACGTTTTCTTTTTCTTGGAAGTCACGTGGACATCGTGATTGCCCATAGGAATATAGATGGGAGGTAAACAGGTAATCAACCAAACCTGAACCCTCCCCCTTGTTCACAAGCGTAGGCGAAACTATTGTAATGGAATGCTGGAACATGGATACCAGTATCTTTTTCATTGCGAATCTTCTGGCGTCTAGTCATTTTTGTGTGAAAGGAAGAATAAAATGAAAAAAAGAGAAACCTAACAACATCCAATCATTAAATTCATAGGTCCTCTTGTGCGCAATCAAAGTAAATTCGAGGATTCGTGTAAAAGATGACTTTACTTTCGATTATTTATTACTCTACGTGGCCTGTGTGTTTGTCTCTGTTTGTATTGTGTGTTTGTTTTTTTATGCTGTCCAATCCGTGAGAGACTGACCAGCTAGAACGAGAATCATCCAGACGTATTGTTACAGAGCTATTCTTACCCTTTTTTGCCTTTTCCAAATAGTATCAGGGCAGTCTATGTGTCTCATTAGAAACAAAGGTTGTTACGGCTTCGCAGACTCGTAAAGTCGTAAAACATGTTGGGCTGTCTCTGAATTTTGGCGGCTGTATATTTCATCGTATTTTTTTTTCTCTATCTCGAGTGGAAGTGGATCTCTTCTACAGTTTCTCTCTAGAGAGGATCATGCCATATGCGGAGTGAAACGCCCTTATCTCTCTGTTGTTAAATCTCCAAAACCTTTTTTCGAAGTTTTTCTTTTACTCTTTTTTTTTTATGTCTTTGTTGATTCTTTTGAAATATTTTTAAAAATAAAATAAAATGAAAAGGAATTGCGGTGTAGAGGTAAAAGAGACGTGATCGATCAGCTCACAGAAGGGGGCGTATTGTCGACGTAATGTGACTCCCAAAGTCTTGATGTGTAGTGTACAGATAAAAAATAAAAAGATTGTTTCCCTTGTTGCTGGTATCATTTGAAAAAAAAGAAACGTTTTGGTTGATGTTTTGTGGTAGCTGTCGTTTTTATAATTGAAAATTCGTGAGCCGTTGGTTTGACGCAATAAAAAATTCGACGACAACAATCGAATGCATTTTTAGATGGTCCCGTTATGAAAATGGTGGATGATTTTGTGATTGTTGTCACTGGTTGTTGTTAAATTCAATTGCCTTATTTTTTTACGATTATTATTTGAAACAATAGAGACTGAAACGAGAGATCGACGGCCATTCGGCAGAATTCGGAGCGGCTTGCCAGCGTTGTGCCTCCTGGAACCCAAAACTTGGCCGGCTGCTGGAGAACCGCTATCACCGCCTGCTGCTTCGCATCCTCGAGTGGACATACCACCTGGAGGCCTTGGCTAAGAAACCACCGGTCAGTATTAAACAGATCGATGGTTACCTTCCCCCTTTTGGTTCTTTACTTTTCTCTCTCTTCTTATCTTTAAAACCCACAATGGGCGCACCTTTTACGGCGATTCGGCTCTCTCTGTTTTGTTTTTTAACGCCACACGAGGCTATTTTCCCTATCTCTTTTTTATTTTTATTTCTTTATGCGTTATGTCTTTCACTCACTCACACACAAGTGAGAAAGGCATCTGCTCTTCCAGCAATCGGGTCACATCGTCGCGCCATTTTGGTTTCGTCTTTACCAACGTATTCCCCAACACTTCCGGTCGTAATGTTTATGCACGTTCCAGTGATTATCAAAAACAATATCTTGAAAGTTATTTGTTGGTAGCTGGACTGGAGACCTTCTGTTGAAAGTAATCAGATCGCATCGGCTCCCGAAACGTTCATTTTCGAGGGAAATGGCCGGAGCAAGAAAACAACAACAAAATATATCCAGCTCACGATGTCGATTCATCACAACCACCCGACTGGAACAGGCTCGTGATAGTGGTGGAACACAAAAGAAAAATACAACTGAGGGAGAATAGGGAAATTCTTTCAAATTTGTGTTTTTGTTTTGTTGTGTTGTGTTTTGAGGCCTTCTACCGTCTGCCAGAATTTTCTCGTTATCTCGGCACCCTCCGTGTGCATGCCCTCCCCCAGTCTCCAGTCTCTAGCGAGGGAGAAAAGATGATTACTAGTAATAAGTTGACCGTGCGCCACTAGAGCGCATTTACTGGTTTTGAGGGAGAAATCTGAAATCTGGGTGATTCTGGGTTGAATCCGCCTCGAGGAATAACATTAAAGAGATTGGGGGAGAAAGGTAGTTTGGATTTTGTATAGTATCAAAGTATCTTATGGGCTCGTGACTTGTCACTATCATTTATTTCGTTTTCTCCTTTGTTTAACTAATCCCATCTGAAATTTTTTGACAGTCTTGTTCGCCCAGTCGACACTGGCAAAACTCCCGTAGTTTCCCTATAAGGAAGGAATGAACTTCAGTTCGCCCTGTGATTACCGGGAGTCGATTACAGCCAACCCAAAAAGAAGATAAGAAAACGGAAAAAAATGTTAAACTTTGGCATTTTCTTCCACAAGATGCCGATGCGTTTTTAATCGATCGTTTTAACGTCATTAGATACAACGGCATTCCTTCCTTATTCTCTCCCTGAAACCGCCGTGACCCTTAGTCCTACCAGTGCCGACTAGTGGTGCGCACCGTTATTACTAAATATTAGACATGATGGCGAGAAGTATAATCGGAACAAAGTAACCTTACGCTGAGATTCCATTCAGAGATGTAGGTCATTCTTAATTATCAAATCTGTGTGTGTTTTTGTGTTTGGGGTAGCGTCGTTGTCGTCGTTTCTTTTTGTGCCATTTCTACGGTTTCTGTTTGCGACCTTTTGCGTGACACGCCGGGAATCATTTAACCCTTTCTTTTGTTTCACTTTGGCCGTAACGGTCTTGTGCTCCATTACAACTGCCTTCCTACTACATTTACTATAAGTCATTTCCCGAAATAGTTCAAAGTCCCGAAGTTGCTAGTGTTACTTGCGTGATGGGTTCGCTTGCCCGCTTCTTCTCTTTTTCCCTTTGTTCCACGATTTGTTTTAGGTCATAAAATATTTTACAGCTGTAGCTTTCAGGAAATCCCTAAAAACTTTGGCTACTGGGTAGTAGCAGCAGTAATAGAAAGAACGAATAGTTGACGTTACCGTTACAAAAGGCTACAATTGATTTAAGTTTATAAAATCAAAAGCGATAGAACATGGGGGAGCAGAGCTGAACAGCTGCAAACGTGCTGACAGCACCTCCTCTTTCGTTTCTATACACGTCGTATATTTGCGTATTTATTATAAAGATTGTAATTCCGACTGCTTGCGTGCGTGCGTGTTTGTGTGTGTGTATTTATTTTCCTGAACGCCTGAACCTAGTCGGCCCCGATCAACTGGAACAAATAATCACACACATAGACGGCGTATTGTAAAAACAGGAAACACCTTTGAGGTTTATTTCAATTGTTATTACATTAAAAGTCTTTTTTTTTTCAACTCTTTCCCTCTCTCGGATCATCAATTGCGGTCAGTAACTAGAAGAATGGAAGAGGGTTCTTTCATCATCTATTTCACAATTGTGAATGTCACGTGATTGGCCGGCAGCCATTTATACATAGGGTGGTCCTTTGTGTTTTCAAAAAGAAAAAGAAAAAACGGTAGAAATGCGTTGTAGGGGAAAATAAGGTTAAACAAAAAAAAAGAAAGAGAAAAGAAAGAAAGAAAAAATAGTACCCGGATTGTTGAGTTGCAGGTGAGGTGCGGGGTCGATGCTGGAAGTCAGAAACAATAGGCATCATGTGTGATAGAAAGCCTTAAGGGCGGTACGAATTTCAGAGACTTTATCGGCCGCATCTCCTCTCACGTTGAAGTCACATATTTTTATTTTGATCGTGAGAAATCGAGAACGAAGGGAAACTTTGTGGCCTGTTTGTCTCCCAAAAAAGTTCAGATTTTCATATCGTGTTTATTAAAACTGACGTCGATGGGATTTAGGTTGTGGTCTGTAACTTCATTTTCCCTTATCGTTTGGTGGGGTTGTGGACCTTTAAGGAACCCCCTACTCGACAAGCCCCGACTTGCTGCTCTCTGGTGGCCTTTGCACTCGACGCGGGGTGTCTGTAAGAGAATTGAGCGCTGTCGGCTTTTTCTGGTTTTTTTGTTTTCATTCTTGTATAATTATGTTAAACACTAGAATTCAGTTGTGTTACCTGACGTTTTATTTTAAAATATGAAATCATTTGCTGTGGGGGGTCTTTGGCCGGCGTTTCGGTGAAAACGGCGAACGCGAGAGATAATGCCAACTCACGTTGTAGTTGTACACTTAACTTTTGAGCAATCGCTGTTTTAATATTTACAATGATGTTGATGACATTCAACATCAACAACGTCTTTCCTTGTTTAGAAAAGATGTCTCGTTATCTTGCCATATCTCTCACTTCTCCTTCTGTGTTTACTTTGACCAGCTAGAGACGCTAGATTAGACGATGAGAAGTGGCGTTGTTTATTTTCTTCATCATGAATAGACATGTAAATGTGATTTCTCCGCTCGGTTGGGATGAGATGCCGACGGTCATTTCTATTCAAATGGGGCGGCGGTTTTGACTGTTGATTGCACGGCTCATTTCAATTCAAGTGTTTGAATGCATCACCTGATCAACAATCGATTGGATATATTCATGTCGCTGTAATTTGAAATGCTTTGTTGCTCCCCCGTCGATTTTGTTATTCAACTTTCTAATTCATTCTAAATCCCCCCCCCTCCTCTGATAGGACGCCCCCTTCTCATATTTCATCGCATAGACTTTTCTTATATTTAAGAACCAAATGTGATGGTTATCTTTCTATCAAATGGCGCATCGCGCAGTATCAAACAGAGATAAACAGCGCTTGATTACCAACTATTCCCCGAGGTCTTATAACCGTTTCGTATATGCGTGACTAACACACCTCTACGTGCTCGTAACGGTCACCTTGACGACTTGAACGTTCGTTTTTTTTTATTACTATTATTATTATTTAAACTTAATCCTTTGTGTATTTTGGTGATCGATCACCGCGTCCGTTTAGATTAGACATCTAACACATTTCATTTGATAAAATTCTTCGATAATCAACTGTGATGGTACAATGCAATGTCGGTTGGATGACTGTCCTTCCCCATGGTCATTGTCTCATTGAATTTGTCCCATGTCCACTCTAGAATGTTGTGAAAAGGTGGAGTTTGGTCGGAAATGGTGGCCCGTGTAATAGCTGGACATCTGGCTAGAACCGCACGTAGATGGGTGGGGGGGGGGGGAGAGAAGAGAGAAAGACTTTGACTAGAAACTCGCGTGTTTTTAATACTCTGCGTGAAAAAAAAAGATACAGGTTCCCGGTTCCCCCTTCGATAGACAAAAGGTTCCCTATCCACCATTCCAATTTAGGAGGGAAGGATAGAAATGGCCTACTTTCATGAATTCTCCCTTTCTCTTTTCATTTCTCTTTCCTCGTCTCCTTCTTCTTTTGTAGTGGAAGAGTCTTTCTGGGACCGCCTTGCATTGCATTCTATTTTCGAATCCCTTTTTTCCTGTCTCTTTCCGAAAAAATGTTTGTGTGTGTGTGTGTGTGTGTGTTGGTCGACGACGTTAACATTTTGTATTTCTTTTCTCTTTCTCCTACTTCTTTCGTGCCTTATACAGGAATTCTGGAACGGGCGAAGAGCGGCAATCAGCAGCCCGGAAAGCGAAGTCGGATTGCCTAGGAAGCAAGCCCGACTTGACGATTCCAGTCCGTCTCACATCAATCACAAAGCCGGACAGGTCTGTCTCAAACGTGTTTTGTTGTCCCGCTCGTCAGATAAATCCAGATCAATGTCTATTTCGAAATTCATGAAAAATCATCAAAAAAAAAACTCGGAAAAGTAGAAGAAAAGAGTCAATGTCGTGACTTCAGCCTTAAGTTGAGGATTATCTGACGAAGCTATCGATGATGCTTGAGGATATAAGAAGAAAATATCTTTCATAACTTATAAATTGTGTTGACATGAAAGGTGGACGAGCAAGCGGGAGAGATGCGTCAGTCGAATGCCGAAGGCGGCCTATCGCCACCGCTACCGGCAGCCGTTCCCGTCTCGTCCAGGACCAACATGGGCGTCTACGAGTTTAAACATCCAGACACGGATTCGGAAAACTCGCGGCCACAGAATGCTCCGGTATATATAAACACCCATATATGTATTAAGTGTCACCCACATTTCCGGAAACATTTATTTTTGTTATTTATGATTGTTTGTCATATTTTTAGATTGTTGAAGAGGATGTTAAGGGCTCGGCACGGAAGCGATCCAACCTTTCTGACGGTGCGCTTGTTCGTTCGAACGACAGTAGCGAGAACGAGTGGATCTATTCTCCCAACACTTCCGGTCGAGTGGTAATTGCCGACATCATAACAATTCGAGCTAATTGAATCAAATATATTCACGGAACGGGTTATTGTTCTTCATTCACACAGGCGGATGAAATCGACGGCCATGAATTGACCGTGAGAAAAAAGCTCAGTTTCGAAAGCGAGGAAGATAACGACTCGTCCAGTAAGTCTTGGTATCAGTACTCCTCGGACTCTGATTGGCTACAAAGCGGCGCCATCGAGTTGGATGAAGCCAGTGAACTGGAAGAAAGTTTACTACCTCCTCCAAGCGGGCCTGCTGATGTCCCAGAAGAGTCTGAACACAAAGGTACTTCAACTTGTGAAGAAACAAATGGTTTCATTGCTGTAAGTAAGTTTGACAATTTCTCAACTTGTAGTAGACGCTATTGGCCGTGTATACAACAAGGAGAAGGTGCACAAACTGGTGACGGAGGCCGAACAGATGGTTTCTTTGTCTGGCGAGGCATGTCGAAGCAAGAACCGCAAGCCGGAAGCGCGCTACAGCAACCCAGAAGTGGTCCACAACAGCGAGTGTGATGCTAGCAGTGAGCTCACTTCTGAAGGTGAGACGGATGAAGAAGAAGTGCAAGAGACTCCTGGAAGCAGCGGACGCAGGTCAGCCACGTTAAACCGAACGTTTTTAGTTCCGGGATCAACAGACGTCGCCGAAGCTTCTTCAGTTGTTATGAGAACACGACAGAGGATTAAACCTCAAAGACCACTCAGCTTTTCAGGACTTTCGGGGACGCTGGGTGCCCTATCCAACAGCGCTGATGGTGCTTCCGCCCGCTGGGCTGCTTCAGAAACGGCGTTAAACCATCTCTCGTCCTCCCCTGCTCATTCGCCTTGTTTGTCCGGCTCTCGACCTCTCATGTGCCACGCATCGACCCAAAAAGATCGTTTGTCACCATCAACTGAAGGACTTGGATCTTCATTGGCTGCACTCAGCAGTTCGGGGTCGGCCAGCGCAGGTGGAGTGCGTCAACGTCAACGCAGACACTCTGCTCGTCTTCGAAATATGATGTCCCTTTCTCGTCGGGGTGATCTCGATGCACAAATCTTCTTGGGAGCCAACGACAGCAATTGTGTTACATTACAATCATCAAGGCTTTCTGCTTCAGCCGCTTCCGCCTCTTCATCCGGAGAGAGCAGTAGTGCCGGAGCTGGAAGTCAACGCAGTCGTCGTATTGTCAAATCATCCACTTTGACACGAATAGTTGATGCGACTGCCCCATTGCCAATCGTGACTGGCCCTCTGGTGAACGCACAATCCAGCCCGCTTAAGCCACCACCACCATCTACGAACTCAAGCCCTCGCTCTGCACCAAGCGACGGTGAGCTGTGTCTTGGACATGTAGACGAAACGAGTAACTTTTCCGAGCAAGCTTGGGATAATTATGTGGTAATTATCAATTTTATGCAACGATTACTCACAAGAGAAGACGATGGATTATTTATATGTTTATTCATTTTTAGGATCGCTATGCTAGTGAAGCTTACAGCGAAGATCCACCAGATGCAGAGAGTGCTCGTCGTTTGTTGGAGTTTGGCGAGGATTACCGCAATGATCTGGACAGCCTATCAGATTGCCCATCAAGCCTTAGCGCCGATTTACGCGGTTTCCGTCCGCATCATATGCCAAAACGTTCACCACCCAAACGGCCAAAAGGATTCGGAATGGCGGATCGTTCAGCTCTTACTGAATTGCGCCTCTTAGACTCCGATTCAGATGTGGACGACCTAGTTCACGTTGTTGAAACTTCCGCTTCGCAGTTCACTATTGCGCTCAATACTTTACACAAAGTGGTCAACACCAACAGACTGGAACCCTCTCAATATGTGAGTAAAAGGAAGTTAAATAGGATGTTTTGCTTTGTTGCGGATATTTAAAAATCGTTACGAAACCAAGGTTCCCAAGGGAAAATGAAACATGTTATCACTATGCTTTAGCGCTAGATGGCTTCACAAGCTGTTTGTTGACTCATGCAACTGACAACCAATCCCGATTACCTGGAAACTGGAAATGGCATCAACGTCCATTCTCCATGACCAGCCATCTGTTAAAATTACCTTGGTTGAATTCTATTTTATGGCTGAATCAACCCTTTCGTTACCATGAAAGTTTGAACGCTTAATGGATCTGGAACGTGACCCCAACTTTTCAATTAGTCTGGGCCCAGATAAGATAGACCTTATCTTTAGATATGATTATTTTTTGCAGCTTTTCAGCAAGTAACTTTTTAAGTTTACGATTAAATGTTTCAGAGTAAACTGCAAAATTTTTTTAGTTACTCTAACAGTTATCTTGTCATTTTCAGGCTGAATTACTGGCTACTTGCCGTACCAATCTTCAGTGTCTGCAAACTATACTGTCTCATCTAAAAATGTCTGCAGATGAGCATGCATTAAAGCCTGTTCGAGGTATGAATATTAAATTTACAAAATGTTGTCCAAATCTTTATCAATAATTATCATGTTGATTTCAGATTTGATTGATAAATGGGCTCAGTTGGATGCTGAAGTTGCTCCTCTTCTTCAGGATGGCCTCCAGCAACGACAGCTTCAACAGCAAGTTCAGTCTGTCAGAAACAAGCTTGTAGAGCTTGAAGGGCTTGTTTTGGCTGTTGGTGTGGATGGAGACTTTCAACTCAATCTCAGTAAAATTCACCAAATTAAAGCTCAAATTGATGCAGAGAAGGAATCTCTTTTGCAAGTTAATGTTGAAGTCCACAGCTGCATGGTTCAACAGCCTTCAACTGAAGATGGTTTCAACTTGAAAGAAGATGTTTCCGGTCTCTATCAAATGTGGGAAGCGCTTGTTGGAAAGGTGTCGGAGAAGGAAGCGCTATTGGAAGATGCCGAAAGAACATGGAAAGAGTTTCAAGAGCTGTTGTTGAATCTCAAAGCCGAGATCGCTGCCGATCAGAAGAAAGTCAGATCATACATCGATTCGCAAAACAATGATCCTTCTCAATCTGCTCCGGATGCAGCATTGGACCCAGTTCAAAGTAAGAAGTATTCAACTCGGCAGCAATTTTCAATGGTGTACTTTAATATGTTCTTTGTTTTTTTAAAGGTTCCAATTGGATGGAAAACTGGAGCAGTATACAAATGAGCGTACAATGTGACTCTGGAATTTCGTCGGGCTCTGACGGTGAATTTATATCGTTGGGCGAACGCGAAAAAGAGATTGCACTCTCTAAGACAACTGGCCCGGAAATTGGAAACTGCTTTGGCTCCTGGTAACGCAGCTCTGACGCGTATCAACCGAACGCTCGACCAAACGCAACAGGACTTGATTTTGTTGCACAGCCAACTTTCACAGCTGCCACAACCAACTCAACCGGAGAAAGTCTTAACAACATCAAACACGCTCATTCCTCCGCCGCCTGTTAAGGAGATTTCAGTGCAAACCGACCCTCTTCTTGTCCCCAAGAAAAAACAACGACGTGCCGGTGCGGTGGCTTCTACAGCATCGGCGTGTCATTCGGCGGTTCCTTATTGGTGGCGTATCGTCAGAGCTGCTCTACCATTTCACCTCGCTCTCATTGCTTTGCTCTTAGCCGCTTGTGTCATGGAGCCTTCTTGTTGCAATTACCTCAACACTTTTGGCAGCTCTCTTGTTCCGAAATTAAGTTATCTTGGAGGCCCACCTCCTATCTAAAATTCATGATGAATCTTCTTCTGAGCCCCAATAATTCCAAACTTCTTGGCCTTTATCCTTTTGATACTGTCGGAGCCGACTAGCATTATTATTATTATTTCTTTCGAGCGTAGCTAACCGTTGAGTAGATTAGATGTTGAGATCCTTTCTAGCGAGTTCGAGTATATTTTTTTGTCATTCATTCATTTTCTTTTCCTTAACAAAGTACCAAGTATTAATTTGTATGCCCTTCTCTCCGGACGTCGTTAGATGGCGTCGGAGTTCGCTCATTGTGCCACTCTTAAAAATTAAAGCTGAAATTTTTTCTGTTGTCTCTCTTAACGGACCAACAAATCTTACCATCCGTTGTTTCCCCGCCCCATATAATTCATCATCATACTCGATTGAACTTGAGTTTAGAATTAGAATCCCTCAATCCTAGAAGAATCATCGAAATTTTTTTTGTTAAACAACGATCACAAAGAAAAGATGAATGAAATATGAAACAAGTGCACTTGATTAACACTCGTGTGTCGAGATTGTTGGAGGGAAATGGTGGTTGTACTTATTAATGGAATGGGATAGTCTAGTTGAAACAGAAATGCCTTATATTATCAAACAGAACTAATCACAAAAACAAATGCACCTGGTACTTTTCACACTTTCGCGCGCGTGTGTGGTTATTAGTGAGTGCCTGTCCGTCTGAACTCTGAAGTCATATTAACTTCAGTAACAGTTTGTGTTGCATTAAGTGGCCATAACGTACCTTAACTAATGTCTGCCCGTCGTATAGATAACATTATTCAAATATTCTTAATTATGGCTTATTCGTGAACGTGCCCATTTCTGTTCTTGATTTTTTCTTTCTCTGCTTCCAAAGTGCTATATTAGATTGATTGATTGAGGTACGTATGGACTGCTTCATTTACATCGAATTATCAGGATTTATATATCGAATCTTACATGCACCCGATAAAGAAAAATTAAGACAGAAACCAATTCTAGTTTTATACCATTGATTTATGTCAATCAACTTTCTGAATTTCTTTCTCCAACAGTTTGGTTTGAATACACAATTTTAAGAAGTAGAACCAATATGAAGATTGAAGCAGCCTATGATTGAATTGAAACTGATCTCCACGTGTGTCTGGCCCTCACGACTCAATTCGTAAATCTCAATAGAAGCCATTGGCGCACTCCGGGCGTTTTCTCGATATTCGATGCCTCGTGATGTACGATATTTTGATTGCATTAACACCGAGTGGTCGAGAGCTCCTCTCGCTTTCTCTTTGTTTTCATGAAATCAAATACGAAACCAAAATATTTTTTCAAGGCAGGGAGGGGATGACCAATCGCCGTTGATGTGTTTTTCACGAGTTAGACGAAGACTATGGCGACTGGTAGTGCCGGCGACTATGACGGGATAGATGATGCGTGTAACAAGTCAGAGATCACTTGTTGAAGAGGTCTCGATGGGAGTCCGTGAAACTGTTCAGTTCTCTCTGTTTTGTTTTTCCATGTATAATCCCGTCTTCTAGGGATGTAAGCAGTAGACCGCCCGTTGTTTGTGGAACGAATGCTCAACTGCCATTGATCAGCTCAGCAGGTTTCCCGTTTCCCTTATCTACAAAATGCCGCCTACAAAAGAGAGAGACGAGAGAGAGAATTTCAACCAACTCGAGAGGTTTGGCATACAACAGCTCGTTATGTGGAATCAAGAAATATCTTTTGGCTTTTGTTTTTTGTTTTTATGTTGATCCTTCAGTCTTCGGTGGCTTCATTGACACGCCTCCTCTCTTTGATCATCGTAAACATACATTGATGTATATTACACTGTGCGTGCTGATTCGATTATCCAAGTTCATTGAAATCGCGATTGACCACTTCCGATGCAATATCAATCTATATAGATATTTCGTTTTAAACAAGAGAAAGAAAACCGAATCAAGTCAAGTTAATTGCATGGAAAGATAGGAAGGTAGACATGTAGTACTCGTTGTGTGTGCGTGTTATTATTGACTAAATCGGAAAAAAAACGTGTTTATCTTTTTGAAACTCGAAACGCCAACAGAAAGTATTTGGTTCGTATTTTCTTTCTCTGTTCATCATTAATTACCTATTTATCAAAATTGACTGGGGCATTCTTTTATGAACTTGTGATGGGCGTCTGGAGTCGAAAAACCACGGAAAATGTTGAAGGAGAGATGAGAGACCGTGTTTCGACGCTTATTAAGTTTTAGACCACGCGTGTAAAGATGGAACTCAACTCGATGGACGTAGACTGCTGACCATGTTTGAACTACCGAACTGCTCGAGAGCAAGGTACTTTGAACGTCGTAAAATGAGTCGGCGCAGACGTAGTTTCAACATATTATGTCTCTCAAAATGCAGAGCCCAAGGAAAAACGGATAATTGTTTTTTTCTTTTTCATTTTTTTGTTCTCTTACCAATTCTTGTTGAGAGGGACGAGCTGGACCATCGTCCACTGTTCTACAATCACAAAAGTCATCGAACAAGTTCGTCTGAAATTTCTTGTAGGACGTCTGTGCGTGTATGATTCATCTTTTTCAAACGGGGTTTCCCATTACAAGCGGTTTGACTTTTTATATACATAGTATAGTAGTGGATAATATGTATATGCATATATGCGAGCCAAGCCGACGATGGAGAGAGTTGGGAAAGAGAGAAAAAAAAGAAATCCTCCCCAACTAAATAGACCTGTTAATGGTCGACGGGAGCCCATCATCATCTCTTTCTCTCGTTTTAAAATGAGTTCCTTCGACTTGATGTTGGTTCACGCAGACTGCTATATAATAGGGTACTTACATGTAAGGATACCTTACGAATCTCTTTGATGGTGAGAAATTTGCATGGGGACTCTGTTGGCGATACGTTCAGCTGTTTCATCGCGTCCGAGTAGAAGGGCCGTGTCAGAGTTGGTTGGAAATGACAAACAACAACCAAACGTTTGGTCCGAGTGTTTTTATTTAGAGAAGAAAAAAAACCCAACTTTTGTAAGGAGGAAAAAAAAATATTTAAAAAAAAACCAACAAAATGATAAGTGCTTCCATCATCTGCATAAGACGACCGTTAGAACTTTTCCGCTGGCGGCTTCACGGTTGAACACCTTTTCTCTCTCTTTTTAGTTTTGTACCTAGTCCTCCTCCTCTCTCTGAAAACAAATGGGGGAAAAAAGAACAACATGAAGTCAACAACAACAATGAAAAAAGAATGAGCCAAATATTTTCGTTTTGTTTTCTCAAGACGTGTGAGATTGTTTGCACACACACACACACACATGTTTATGGCGTATGTACAGGCAAGGAACGGTGCGGAAGGGGCGGCTCCGTTTGCGCATGAGCCATGGTGATTCGACATCACTAGGCGATGAATGCCATCACAAATGGCAGCAGAGGGTCTTGCTGCTATACGGATGGCTCTGTCATGAAATATTGCGTAAGTACTTACTGCATACATTTTCAAGTTGAAGAAGAAAACATTCACATCTTTTGGTCGACCAACCCCTGACCTCGGCTATCTATTCAACGTGATGTTCTCGGCTGAGCAAGACTCCTACATAGAATATACGTAGCTCTGAGACTGGTCTATTCTACAGCAGCAGGACTCTCGTCAAGGCTCGGCTTCTCGCGCTGCTGGAGCACATTTTACGACCAGACCGAGTTAATTGACTCGAATTGTTCCTGGGCCGTTCTTCATCTTCCCTTTCTTTTCCCCCCACAGGTTTTTTTTCTTCCCTTTAGTCTAAACCAAAAGAAAATCCCTCCAAAAAATAGGAACTAAATCAAAGATGCGTCGCTTGAAATCGTTACGTTTCCCACCACCACAATAACAAAATACAAAAATACCAATCTTAACTATCGCCTTCGAATAAAACCAATAATTTGCATTGCAAAATCGGTAGGAATTCGTCCAAATTTGGCCATTTCCCCCCTTTCGTTCATGGTCAATCCAAATAAGGTGTTTTTGATGCTCCGTTGGTAACGAGATGGGAAGGATTTTTTGATATTTTACCTCAGTTTTTGCTGAAACACACAGATCTTCTCTCTACCTACCTACCTACATTAGTTTTTTTGTGGTTGGTTATTTTGTTTTCGTTTTTTAGCGTTTTTCGGTCCGACGCTGAGATAGACTGACCGCGTAGTTTCCATGATTTACGAGTCGAGAGTCGGAGGCTGTCGTGAACTGCATCAACTCTGTGTGTGTGCCCGCCGCAACCGGGGGGAAAAAGGGGCAGCCCAAAAAGAAAACAACAACAACAACACAGAGAAGAAAATCTCACTAAAATGTGTGTGTGTGTGTGTGTATATACAACATCCGCGTCATTTCATTTATTTGTACCCTCTCTCAGCTCTCTCACACAGCGAAAACATATGAATAATTAATCGCATCTTAAGCTGTTGAGCCGATAAATCATGACATTAACCGTCTGCCTGCCTCTTTTGGGGAGGATATAGTAGGGAAAACAAAAAGAAAGAAAAAATTTACAATACACGTATAAATTTGGACGCGCATATACCTACTGCTGTATAAAAGTAAAAATTCTAAGCTATATAATATCATCATATAAACCGAGGTCGTGGTTGATGGTGAAATTGGCATGGCCAGACCGGGGCATGCGGAAAAATGATAATCGAAAGAGTCGGGCTGTAAATAGGAGATGGCTGCTGCTTGCTGCTGCGACCGCCCGCTGTTTGCCGTTGATGCCCTCGCGCCGCCGAACAACACAAGAAAAACGAAAAAAAAAAAGAGATGAAGAAAAAAATGGTAGAAAAAGAAGAAGAAAAAGTCCAAAATGGATGACTCTAATGAGTTTGGGGCGATGAAAGCGCGCGCGGTACTTCTCTACATGTGACATGGGAATGAACGGACTCCTTGTCCTCCTATCAGTAGGCGACATCTGGAAGGAATTGTCAGCGATTGCCGATTGGAATCAGCAGAACTGCTGATGTTAAAAACCCTGCGACAATAGGCTATCGCATCAAGTTTAAGATGACTTTTACCAACGTTTAATGATCAACTTCGTTAACTTTAATTGAAAAAATGTGAGACGCTGCTTCCGTGCCGTTGATGCCAGATGATGTAATTATAAATATTAAGTTGGACGCAATAACAAAAATGATGTCACGGACTAACCGGATTGGACTGGTCTTTCAGTAATAGTTAGCGTATCAGATCCCACAGGCCATGGGTATAATTGTTGTGTGTTTGTGTGTGGGATATATCTTCTCCCGACTCCAAAAGTCCACGTAGCTGACTGAAATCATAATTCGGTCATCTCTAACCCCTCCGTGAAAAATAAAAGAAAACAAATATGAAATAAATAAAAGACAAAAGAAAGTTTGGACCAAGCCAACAAACAACAAAGAAAAATAATCCAACCAAAAGCACAAAACAAAAAAAGGAAAAGAAATAGAAGACGAGCGATGCGAACGCAGCGGCGGGTCACCAACTGCTGAGAATCGGTTGTTTGTCTAACGAGCGCAACTTCATCAGTACCGTACATCATAAAAAGAAATTCAACAAAGACTCACAAATGCACAACGTGTAGTATTCATCTCAATTTCTCTGATAGCCTCCAACAACAACCAAAATAAGAAATCTCCTGTGGACGTATTGTACATCTACACAATAAGAGTCTGTAATAAAGCCTCAGAAGCTGCGCAAATTCATTCCCCACTTGACAGATCTATGGTTATTATTTCATTTGTTTGTGTATGATAACACTTTATGTCAGCTTCTTCGTAATGTGGTGCCACTGTTGCCCCTTGGATGTATCCCATGCATAATAACGGCTGCTGGGAACGGAGAATTGGTAGTATCTTGATATTTTGGACGCTCAATTAGTCAAATTGCTTTCGGTTCAAAGATGTTCACGATTCTTCACATTTTCACAAGTTCTAAAAAAGATGCCTGAATCTTGTCAATACTGGTAGAAGGTAGAATTAGAAACTCGACTCGGCACGCATAACAAAACCAAACAAAAAATTAATTCCATTGCCTTTTTTTTCATTTTGAATAAGAAATTCATTGGCTACCACTATACTACTTAAAATTTAATGATTCGCGGCTAAAACCACCGAGCGCTTGGACTTTCAATGTGATGATGCATGAATTGCATTGAATGGAATGCTGACTACTTTTTTTTGTACAGCAATTAGAGTTACTGGGCAAGAAGACAGCCGTTTCCGTTATAGTGCAACAAGTCAAGCTGTACCTAATCCTAGTTGACGTTCACGAGCACACTTGGCCTCTCTCTTCCATCAGCAGTTCCGTGATTCCAACAATCGTTGATATCATCTGATTTGACGTACAAGGTTCAGTTGACATGCTGTCGTTTGTTTAGTTACAATCCGGGAAATTTTCGGGTAAATCCAAAAAAGTCCTTCACTAAATAGTCGACTGACAACATTCAGTTGTACTCTTCAGAAAGAGACTGGCTAATATAAGAGTGAATATATTTCGAAAATGATACAATTCTCGCTGCGTGTCCTTGACGGACCACTCGCTAATGTAACGTCTAAATCAACGCATTCAATCAATATTTTATTTCCTGACTTTTTGTCCAATCAATTGTTTTCGACATTTTCGAAAAAAAGCTTTAGTTATTATTATTTTTTAATTTAAAACAAAATTAAATTGGTTAATGTGTAGACACGTTTTTTTTCGGAATGTATTGGAAATTTTGTATTTTATTGTGGCCGCGCGAATTTCAACTTTTGACACTAATGTTAGCGAATTATACATCCAATTTGCATATCTAGATGAACTTAATATAAATTTCAAGTATATTTTTTTGCGAGAAAATAAATTGAAAAAATAAATTTATTTTTGCAGAGAGAAAATAATTGCGCCATGAAAAGAAAAAGACTTGAAAAAGAAGATGAAAAAAAAATATCATTTTCCGTTAAAACATCATCGAACCATTAATGAACATGAATTTCGTTGGGGTAACCAAGTTCTTTTATTTTATCAGATCATTCAGATGAAAGCAATTTGCGTTTCTCAATGAACACGACCTTATCCAAAGAATCACGCCAGCAGCAGCAGTCAAATGGATAACTCGTCTTTTGACCACACTCCAAATTTTTTTTGAAAGGAACATGTTGAATGAGGGAGATAGGAGCAGGCAAGAAGCATTCAGATGTATATTTATGAAACGAGTCTCGTCATGAGTGACAATACACAAACTGGCTGTGAAATAGTCGAAAGATATTAACCGGATTATGCGGCCATCTTTTCTGTCACGCAGCCAAAACTGCATACGTAATTTGTCGGAACAGAACAGTGTAGTATCGTATGTATCGTTCATTAACGAGATTTTTGGTTTTTCCTTTTGAATCCAAGGTTTATTTCCTATATAATGTGCTATTATCCGGCGGATTCGATTCGTCAATGTTCGTTACAGTCGTTGGTTTTATTTATCACCAATACGCATAGCGCTAAAAAACTAAAAAAAAACTTTGGAAATAAATGATGGCTTATCAACGTCGACCGACTTGATGAATTCGGATATTGTTTTGTCACCAGCAGTTATTTGAAAATTACGCTCGTTTGATACCAGATGGGGCTAGGGATATCGGTTGCGGATTCAATCCAAAAACCCGCGACGAAACGCAATGCCGATGACAAAAAAAGAAAAAAAGAAAA